>PPHD01006193.1:2347-14351 GCA_002909625.1 Bambusicola thoracicus
AAGGCAATGGGCTGCCAACGTGGGATCACCCTCATGCAGCCCCCACATCCCTAAGCACAACCCTCGAACCCCATCTCCCACCATGTCCTCCTATGGGGGTCCCAAACCCTCACCCCAAGCCCCCTACATCCACCCCAGGACACTGAACGAGCCTATAGGAGCCAAATCCTTGAGGCCACCCCAGTAGCAGTGCACCCCTCAGGTTGTGACAGCTCTCTTTAGGGTCATTAGGCTTATGATCAGTGTCACTTTTGGTCTTGGGGTCCCATTGGGGTTGGGCTCGGGGCTATTAGGATGAGGTTTGGGGTCAGGGTTAAGGGCTCTGGTGCCCCACTATTCAGACCCCATAATCAGACCCCACAAATGGGGTTCTGGTGCCCCATAGAGAGATCCAAGGCACAAAGTGATGCAATATGACCCAACTGGACAGCACTTCCATCACGAGCATCGAACCCTAAAGTGCAACACAGGGAAGGCAAGGGGAGAGATAGGGGGAAAGCAAGGAAAACACCCTTAGGATGACTTCCCTGGATTGTTTTTAGGGGATTTTTAGGGCTATTACCGTTATTGTTAGGGTGATCAGGGTTATCATTAAGGTTAATTTAACAGAATTTAATATAATTTATTGAATATAATTGAAATTAATATAATTTTAGGGTTAAGATTACGGCTCCTTTTAACGACTGCTTTCTGGCGTTACAATTAAGGTTATTTCACTGTAAACTTTTAGCATCATTTGTATCATTGCATAAAGAGATGCTTTAACACCATGTTAAGGGTCGGGCTTAGAGCTATACTGGGGGGTTAATGCAGTGTCTTTAGGGCTGCTATTAGGGCTCCTATTAGGGTTATGATACAGTTTCTTTAGGGCTCCTATTGAGGTCATGATGCAGTTTCTTTAGGGCTCCTATTAGGGCTCCTATTCAGGTTAGGGGTCGAGGTTAAAACCAAGGCTGTTGCAGCCAATCAGGCCCCACCAATGCAATCTGCTCCCACGCTGTAGGGCCCTACAAAGGCTTTGCCTTCCCCTTGAGCAGTTCTTCAACCCTCCCAGCTCCGGCTTGCCAGGAGCTACAGCCCAACCCTATAGGAGTTACCTGCAGCACCACGCAGGGCCGGGCTGCAAAGCCAGCAAAGCAGATTCTCTTCACAGAGAGGGATGGGGTTATGGTTGGTGTTACGGCTCAGGCTGTCAATGCAGGAACAGCTCAACTCGTTAAGGATGCAAAATGACAGGGAAGGGCTCAGACCAGGCTGCTCTCCAGGGGCACCATGAGGATGGTTTGGGTGCATTCCTGGAAATGCGGCTTTCTGTTGCCGAGCAGCATCCGGACAAGGATTGGGCGTTGATCAGGTGTTGTTTTTTTTTCCCGTATCACTTGGAAATGATGCCTTTTCCTTCTCGCTTCCCGATCCTTTTGCGGCGTTTCGGCTATTGCGGTTCACGCACCAACCCGCAGCGCTGCGGCTCATTGCCGCCCCCTGCTGGTCGTCGGGCAGTACTGCAGGCATAGCCCCGCGCATGCGCAGTGCCCCTTCCTCAGGGCAATATGGCTGCGCGCTGTGCACGTGGCCGCTTACCGGCAGAGCGCAGCGACGTGCCCGGGGTGGCGAAGCACTGCGACACGACGACGCTTGGCTGGAGGAGACAGGTAGGAAATCCGTGTGCTCAGCAGCGTCTAGGAGACTCCACACTGTGCCAGCTGGGGCGGTCCCAGGGCTGCTTGACACCATTGCTGAGGAACGAGCTGTGCTACTGCAGTGGAGGGTATGAGAATGCTGCTGCTCAATGCATCCCCACGCGAACAACGCTGTGGCAATTGGGATTTGTTCAGTTTTAATCAATGCAGCCGTTTTCCTGGGAAGGCATCCGTCTTTTCTTAGCTCTCTGGGAGCAGAAGCAAAATGGTCTGCCCCGGTGGTGGTTTCTCCTCAAAGGATATCAGGATGGAGGTGGTCTGCGATGCCGTGGAGCTGACAGAGAGCTCTGCTGTCCTGCAGTGTCTGTGAGAGAAGAAAACAGAGCAGAAGTGAGGGAGAAAATATGGAGAGAACAGCCCCGCAGACACCAAAAAGGAGGAGGAGGATGGGAGATTCTCCAGGCACCGAATTAGAAGTCCTCTGTAACCCATGGACAGGAGCACAGTTGGGCAGGCAGTTTACCCTACAGCCCATGGGGTACCACGGAGGGCAGATCTTCATGGGCGGCCCACAGCGGAGCAGGAGGAGGAGCTGCTGCTCGTGAGGGCCATCGATGGAGTAGTTCTTTACGGGCTGCATTTCACGGTATGGATCCATATCGGAGCGCTTCTGGAGGATCTGCAGTGTGTGGGAAGCCCACGTGGGATCAGGTTGGTGAGAGCAGCACCCCATGCTGGAGCAAGGAGAGTGAGCAAGGAAGAGTGAAAGTGCTATGAAGCATTATGGGCTGACTGCGGCCGGTGTTCCTAGTTTGCTTTTGGTTTCTCAGTGCTCTAGCCTGTTAGTGATTGGTAATAATTAATACTAATCTCTATTAAGCCACGTCTGTTTTGTCTGTGAGTGATCTCCTTGTTCTTATCTCAACCTCTGAGCCCATTTTCATCATATTTTCTCTGTTCCTTTGAGAGTTAGGGCTGAGAGAAAAGTATGGTCCCTGCCTATAGCAGCAAGGTTGGAACGAGATGATCTTAAAGGGCACCCCCACTGCGCCAGGTCCCCTTCCAGGTGGAGAAGGTGGCACAAATGGACAAATATCCTGGAATTGTTAACTCTCCTGGGTTGGGAGGGACCCACAAGGGTCAAGCCCAGTGCCTGGCTGCCTGCTTGGCAACCTCAGCATTAAGCCCTACATCTGAGAGCCTCGTGCATGTGCTTGCTGAACACCACTGGGCTCATCTCAACGTACCCCTGTCAGCAGCATGATTTAGTGTGCACTCAGCTCCGGTGTCCAGGCTTAAAATCGAGCCCCCAGGAACGCAGATTTTGACCTGATGAGTTACCCTGTGTGCTACAAAGCTTTGAGCTTCAACCAGCTGCTCACCTGCTGCATCATGCACGTCTAGCTTTAATGCTGGACATCTTGGCTCTGCCCATTACACCTCAGATCCAGCTTATCCTGCCCAGAACACGGGTAATTCCTAGCAAAGTGTGAAGAAATTGCTTTTTTCCACGCAGCCCGACGAACCCACGCGGGGTTCTGTCACCCACGTGTCGCACGGCGGTCTCTGCATTGCCGCACGTGTGCGGAGCAGCGCCTGCAGTACCGCATTTTGGTCGCTAGGTGGCAGCAGCGAGCGATGCAGCCGCTAGCGCGCATGCGCAACGCTCGGGCGGGTGCCTGTCAGTCAGGTGACACGCTGAGCCAATCGGATGCCGCGGCGCTCTGAGGGGCGGCTGAGTGACGCGGCGGTCCGTTCACTGTGGTAAAAACGTGGAAATAAGGAAGAGACGTTGCGGAATGGATCGAGGAACGTCCGCGAGTGGACTGCTCATCTACCCCTCAAGTGGTTAGAAGGAATATCGGTCGCTTTTATGTCTTCGGGAGCGTGCGTTTTTCTGCCTGGAGGACCAGAGACCATAGAGATTGGTGGACTGGCGGCGCAGAGCGGTTAAAACGAAGGCGCTCCACTTCCGCGTTCTCCATGCGCAGCAATGGAGAGGTCTTGGGAGGGCCTATTACCATAGAGATGGGAGTCACGGGAGTGCAGTCTCTGTAGTACTACGCATGCGCGAATCAACGCCTGCATTACCGGGCTTCGTCAGCAGGCGGCAGTAGTGAGCGCTCTGCCTGCAGTACTGCCGTGCGTCCAGCAGGGGGCAGCAGCGGTTAGCAAAGTAACGCGTTCCTATGGAGGGGAGAGGTGCACCCCGTTCATTGATCCCAGAAGTCAGCAGTGAACTCCCAGCTTGTCTGCAGTGCCATCTTGCATAAATTCCTCCTCCCCGATGCCATTTTTCTACTATTTTCTTGCTTTCAGATCGAGCTTGAGTGACTCTCGGCATATCTTTGTTGTCACTGGTGCAAAATCGCCTCCCTTTGCTCTTAAAGGTACAGGCAAAGGAACTCTGAGCTCGGGGAGGTGTGGTCACACCTTGGAGGCAGGCAGCCGTTGGGATGGAAGTGCTCACCCAGGGATGCGTTGCTGGCACAGAAGTGGGGACCTGCAGGTCAGTTTAACCCCACAGGGATCGCTGCTCACAGGGCTGCTACCAATGCCAGGCTTAAGGGGAGCAGTGTTTTGTCTCTGGCTAAAAGGGTTTTGTCCCTTCTCACCCCACTGCTTCCTTTGTGGCCGCCTGCTCCCCTCTGAGGGCAGTGGGGCTGAAGGAGATCATGGCATTAAATCTTCAGTGCCTTCATTTCCAGCACTGGGTTCTGCATCACCTTCCCCGCCCAGAGACAAGCCATCCTGTTGCTGTGAATAGAAATGCTTTATTGCTACTGTGCTGGGGTGCGTGCAGCAGCATGGGGGCCAGCACAGGACCCCCAGTGCCAGGTGAGTGTTGGGGATGTGTGTGCCAGCACCAGGGTGCTGCTCAGAGAAGCAAAGGGGCCGTGAGGGTGTAAGCATGGGCCTGACCCCCCCCGGCCAGGTTGCTGGCAGTGCCTGTGGTCCCTGTAGTACTGCCTCGCTGGTGGGGATTCATCTGCCCTGCTCCTGCAGCCTCTGCATCTTCAGGATCTGGCACAGCAGCCTCTGCACGTCCTCATCCATGTGGCCCTGGGGCAGAAGGGACGTTCAGGAGCTCAGTCAGTTGGCAGTCTGTGGATCCTTTGCTGCCACCCCTGTGTATGGGGCACTGGTGCACGCATGGTGCAGCAGTCCCCTATGGCCGTGTCCCCACGGCCATGTCTCCACAGCCACGTCCCAGCTCACTTGCACTGCGTAGAGCAGGTGGCTCCGGTACAGCTTGATCACCTTGCTGTGCTGCTGCTCCGTGTCCTGAAAGAGAGCGAGCAGGCTTGGGCTTGGGGCAGGGAACTGGGAACCCATCAGGCACCCCGGTACCCACCGCCAGCTTCTCCTCCAGCGCCCGGATCCTGGACTGCATGGCAGCGGTGTCGGGGGGGGTCTGCAGCACTCCCTTGGACTCTGGGAGAGCATTCAGGGCCTCCTTCAGCCTGAAGACCTCCTTGGAGAGCTCGGTGATCTGCGCAGCGCACAGTTATGGGGAACCAGGGGCCGCTCAGCCCCATCTCCCCAGGGGTCTCCCCAGGGGTCTCTCCATTGCTGTACCCCCTGTTGCCACCCTTCCACCACCTCCCCATCCCCTACCTTCCTATCCCTGTCCCTGACCAACCGGGCTGAGTCCTCAGCGTGGCCATGGAGGTCCTGCAGGCGCCGCGCTTCGTCCCGCGCCTCGGCCAGCTGCTGCTGCACCGCGGCCAGCCGCTCCTCGGCCGCCTGCCTCTCACTCTTCATGAACAGCGCCTGCCTCTGCACCCGGAACACCTCCTCACACGTCTTCTCGTGCCGCCGCGACAGCTCATTCAGCTTCTGGCTCAACGCCGCCGCCTCGGCCCGCAGCCCCTCCTGCACCGCCTCGTGCTCCCCACGTGGCACCGCCGCCGCCAGCTCAGCCTGCAGCCGGGCAGCCTCGCGCCCTTTGGCCTCCACCACAGCCTGCAGCCGATCCGCCCGCTGCTGCGATGCCTGCAGCTTCTCCTGCAGCGCCGCTGTGGCCCGAGCGTGCTCCTCTGGTGACACCCGGCCCTTGGCTTCCCTCTGCGCTTGCTGCAGCCGGGCCAGCACCTCCTCGTGCTCCTGCCGTCCCACCGGCCGGGCTGCCAGCTGCTCCCGCAGGGTCTCCAGCTCGGCCTCCCTGCGGCTCAGCACCTCTCGCAGCTGCCCCAGCTGAGCCGTCACCTCCCCGTGCTGCCGTGCAGGCTCGGCCGTGCGCTGCTCTGGCACTCCTGGCTCCAGCTCGGGTGCACTGCCCGCCCTCCAGCCCTGGGTCTTGGCTTCCAGCTCGCACCTCATCGCCTCCACCGCCGCCTCTGCTCGGCTGCAGCGCTCCAGCAGGGCCGCCTTCTCCCGCAATGCCTCCTCCTGGGCACCAGCCTCCAAGCGGCCCTGCAGCTCCCGCACCTGCTGCTCCCGCTCCTCCAGCGCCGCCTGCGCCCGCTTCAGGGCCACCCGTGCCTCGGCCAGCTCATTGCCACCCTCCTGCACGGGGCTGGAGGGAGACTGCTGGAGTGGCACCTGCAGCTCACACTTACAGCGGCTCTGGACCTGCTGCTCAACGTACCGCTGCTCCTTGCTGCCCTTTCCACCAGGCTCTGTTGCAGGGCTCTGCCTCCCACGCTCAGCCACCGCTGCGCCCTGAGCCTGCAGCCTCTCCAGCTCACGCTTGAGGGAGTTGTAGAGGCTGGCAGGCACGAAGTCCCCAGGGGAAGATGGGTCGCTTTCATCCCTCTCGAAGTTCTCCAGGACCTGCTGAGGGGATGGTGAGGCTGCCGGCAGGCAGGAGACCAAGGGAGGGATGAGCAGACAGATCCTGACTTGCCTGTATCTTCTCCCTCAGCTCCTTGTTCTGCATGGTGAGGGACTGCACCTGGCCCTGCAGCGTGGCCAGCAGCTCCTCAGCCGAAGGGCTCAGAGTTTTCTTGGAGAGCAGCAGCTCTGCCCCTGTGCAGCACACAGATGCTGGTGCTGTGCCTGTGTGCCCTCTCCATGCCTCCCGGAACACTGTCTGTGAGAGCTGCACAGCCCCATGGTGGCCTTGGGAGGCCAGCAGGGCCCTACCTGGGAACTCAAGCAGCTCTCCCTCCTCGTCCTGCAGCGTCTCGATGTCGTAGCTCGTGTTTTCCTTCTCATTCTAAGGGTGCAGAGCAGTACGCGTCAGATGCTGCACACCCTGCCTGACCTCTGCTTCTGCCAGCAACTGCCCATGCCCACCTCCAATGAGGACAAGCGGCTCTGCAAAGCCTCCATCTCCTTCCCCAGCCGCTCCTTCTCTCTTTCCCGTGCTGCCAGCCGCTCCTCCAGCTCTTGGATCTGCAGGGCATGACAACGCAGGGGTCCCCATCGCTCCACAATGGCATCCCCAGCACCAGGACCCCTCAGACAGCCAAGGCTGCCTATGACCTCCCCATGCTGTCCTCACCTGCTTCTCCATGGAGCGGAGGGAACCCTTATCCAGCTCTGCCTGCTGGCAGGACGCAGAGAGACAACAGGGAAGGGTGAATGCTGTCCTCATCCCTCCCATCCCTGGTGATGGGGGGGCATCTTCCCCATGGAATCATGCCTCATCAGTACCTCTCGTCTCTCCTTCTCCTGCTGCTCCAAGCCCCGGATCTTCTGCAGGAACTGTGCCCGCTCCTGCCGCAGCCGCACGATCTCCTCGTAAGCATCCTGGTCCTCCTGCAGGCAGGTGGAGGAGTTCTGAATGGGTCACAGTTCAGCTGCCTTGTGCCTACCGTGCTGACTGCAGATATGGAGCTAAACCCGTGCCAAGAAGGATCCTGTCTCTTACCTGGCCTGGGGTACCTGGGGGAGGCAGGGGAGCTTTCCTCTTCCTCGGGGTGTTGCTTTTCTCTCTACCTGCCGACTGGCTGGGTGAAGATGTCTGCAGAGGGACATTATGTGCCAAGTGGCCTCCCCCCTTCCTGGGCCATCACTGCCTTGGAGAGCCTGAGGACTCCCAACGACCCCCACCCAGGGGCTGAGGGCAGGGGCCAGGCCAGTCCTGCTGAGTCAGGCCTTGCAGCCCTCACCTGGGATGTCTGCTCAGATGATTCCTCTTCTGTGGGACAAAGTGGGAGGAAAGAGAAAGAGAAATCAAGGAGGTTTTGGGGATCGTGAAGGTGGGCACGGCAGGTGGAGTCAGTCTGGGTGCGAGGACACCTCTGGAGGTGCTCATGCAGTGGCGTGCACTCATGGAGAGCATACAGCTGCCTTACCACTGGCCCAGGACTGGCGCTGAGCAGCCTCTTGCAGGAAGTGCTGGATGAGAGCATTGCCCGTGGACAGGCCGTAGTGTGCAGCATCGTGGCCCATCGAGTCCACCAAGGCCACCCGTGCGCCAGCATTGATGAGCACCTCCACGGTCTCCACGCTGCCATTCTCACAGGCCAGCATCAGGGCTGTCCTGAGCAGAGGGGTGGGAGGAGAGGTGAGAGGACCATCCATGTGCCCCCAATCCCCATCAGCAAAGACTCACTTCCCCTGCAGGTCCCGGCTGTTGATGGCTGCTCCACGGTGCAGCAGGTACTGGCAGAGCTCTGAGTGGCTCATCTTGGCAGCAAGGATCAACGGCGTGCAGCCACTCTGGGCAGAGATAAATTGGGTGAGGTTCTGGGGATGCTGCTTGGATCCCCCACCTTGGGGCACCCCGCTGCTTGATTTCCACATCCTGCTTGCAGGGTTCTCTGGAGACCCCAGGTACTGCTGCGTGCCACCCCAGAAGCAGCTGCATTTCAGAGGCAGCCTGGATCTTTGCTGCTCTGTAGAGCATCACAGGGTGAGGAGCAGAGGGATCTCACCTTGTCCTTAATGTTCAGAGGAGCTTTGTAATCGCAGAGGATCTCTGAGCACGATATGCAGCCACTCATTGCTGTGGAGGACAGAGGCTGAGTATTGCCTGATGTTGGGATGTGAGCAGGATAGGTTTGGCACTGTCCTCACTCACCTGCATGGTGCAGCGCCGTCTGGCCGCTGCTATCAGCTACATCCACAGGGCAGGAGGCCTGAAGGGAGAGGGCCTGGGTTACAGCAGGATGGGGGACAGATAGACTCTGCAAGCACATGGCTACTTGGCATGGTTGTAGGGTTGAGTAGGGCTGCCCCAAATCATACAGTGCCAGATAGAGCCAGGAAAACACCGTGGCAGCCAGCACCACCACTGAGGGAAGGGAGCTCAAGGACAGAGGGCACCAGGCTAGGGCTGCCCTTAAGGTGCTGGGCTCAGTGTGGTGTGATACCAGGTACAGCACCCTCCCTCCCAACCCCAGTACCTGCAGCAGCTTGCTCACACACTGTGGGTGGCCATGCTTGGATGCCAGGTGCAGGGCAGTGTAACCTGGGGAGAGGGACAGACAAACAGGTCAGAGGACAGACAGTAGGTTGATAGCAGAGGGGATCAGCTGGGGGATGGATGGATGAGCACACAACGGGACCTGCTGGGCTGAGCTGGGCTACCACAGCATTAGAAAGGGGCGCATGGTTGCCATGCCCTCACCCGAGCTGTCCTTGGTCATGGCATCCACGCCGTGAGCTAGCATGGCTTCAAGGCAGTCCACGTTCCCCCGTATGGCAGCCAGATGAAACCTGCAGCAAGACCCAGAGCTGTCAGACCCATATCTCTCACCTAAGCCCCATCACAGCCCTGCATCCCTGCTGACCTGGACACACGGGCCAGCACTTACGCAGATTTGCCCTCTGAATCCAGCTTGGTGGGGACCAGGCCCTTGCGGACGAGGAGGGATGCCACCTTTCCAGCATCGTTGTAGTCCACAGCTTGCAGGAGCTTCTCGTCGTTCTTGGTCCAGTCCTGACTCTGCAATGAAGCCAGCGTGAGGCTGTGATCCCTGTGCTCTCATCAGGTAGGATGTTGGGCTGGGCATGGGTGCTAACCCTCATCCCCTCCCCTGCCATCTCCCCCCCATTCCCAACCCTATCCCTTGGGTGCGCTTTCCCAGCTGCTGCAGTGTCCGGTGTGCTGTATGAAGGGTTTACCTGGGAGAGCTGATTTGAATGAGGTTCCCCTTCACACCCCAACCAGTTTGCAGTTGACAGGCAGGGGAATTAGCAGAGCTGCCCCAGTTGAGCTCTGAATGTTCCAGCGTTTTGGATGCTCCCTGATTGCCCCAGGGTTTGTTCCTGCCACCCCAGTGACTCTGATGCTATCCACAGCCAGCACCCAGGGGTGCCTGAGCCCTATCCCTGCCCAGGTCTCTCCATTCTCAGCCCTGTTTTTCTCCTTCCCAAGGAAGGGGTCAAGTCAGGGCAAGCAGGGCTGACAGTGAGCTCAGGTCCCCGGGGATGACTGCAGCCCAGGATGTCCTGGGCACAATGCTGCCCCTGCTGCTGAGCAGGACTGGGGCTAGGTGAGGGCTTGCTTACCCCACACATCCCCTCCTCAGGGAATGACCCACGGCAGAGCAGCTCCTCGGGCTCACCCCACAGCCTGAGACAACAAACCAGAGCTTGGCTGCGGCTGAGAAATGGACGTCACCTCTGGGAGCTGCTCGCATCCTGCCCCTCAGCAGCTGATGCCCAGCGCCGGGCAGGGGCCCTGTGCCACGGCACCTGTCCTATGGGGCCAGGGGACCCAGCCATGGGGTGTAGAATAAACCAGACTCCCAGGGTTACTGGGCAAAGTGGGAGCATGGTGCTCACCCCCGCCCCTTTGTCTTGCAAGGACAAAGCAGCTCGGAGAGGACGCAGCGGAGCCCCGGGGACGGGGTTGGGAATAGGGGGGGGTCCGGGCGGGGGTTGGGGGTGACGGCTTACCCCGTGTGCAGGACTGGAGGGGAGCGGGGATGGAGGGCAGGGACGTACCGCAAAGGAGGCAGCGGCACAGAGGCAGATCTGCTTCATGGTGTTGAGGAGGAGGCGGCGGGCAGCCATGCATCCCTTGCCTCCCTGCCTGGGCGTGGGCCGGCCGGGGCTCCAGGTTACGGACCCCAGCCCACGGGTCGGTCCGGTACCGCCGCCCGGGCGGGGGCCGAGTCCTGCCGCAGTGACAGCCGGGATCCGCCTCCTGCCACCTCTTCGTCCCTCCTTCCTTCCCTCCCTCCTCGGCGCCCAGAGCTCCAGCATCCCTGCATCCCTGCCTCGGAGCAGGTACTGAGGTCCCACCGAGCACCCAGGCTGGTCCCGGTTAGAGTGGGAGGGGATGGGGAGGGGAGTAGCTCTCCCACCCTGTGCCCAAGAGGAGGAAAAGATGCACCCCCAAACTACGGAGACAAGCATCCTCCCGCTGCCTGCAATCGGCTCCCCAAGGAGGAGGAAGGATGTAGGACCTGAACCCTGCCTTGGGGGACACAAACTGACCTCCCATCACTCTGGGTCCAAGAGGGACACGCAGGACCCCCTGCCTGAATCTTAGGGGACCCCCTCCTGCAAAGAGGGAACCCCAAAATGCAGAGGGTTCCCAGATATCTATCCCAGAAGAGCCCTAGGGGCTGTAGGACTGAATGGAGACCCTCAGCCCTCCCTGCTCACAGCAGTGTCCGGTGCAGTGTGGGGAAACTGAGGCACAGAGCACCCTGAGCACAGCAGGCAGTGCGGGCTCCTCCACCTACACGTGTCCCCCTGGTGCTGCCATAGGCAGTGGGGACAGCACTATCACCCTCTTCCCAGCCTGGGGAACAGCAGGAATACGCAGCATTGTGCCAGCCTGGTGCTGAATAATTAAGGAGCATTGACTTGCTGGCTCCAAGGTGGGAACCCAATCTGGCTGTGGCGGATGGAAAGCTGGCAGCCATCCCTGCATCCCATGGGACAGAAATGGGTGCAGGACCTGGGACACGCTCACCTCTCCTTGGTGCTGCCTTTCCTTTCTTTGCCCTGCCCTGCTCCCATCGATGATCCCAGTGGCAGCCACAGGTATTGGCCACTCAGGGCAGGTCCCCATACCCGTGTGAAACATAGGACACCCCCAGGGCAGGTCCCTGTGTCCCCATTACCCCTGTGAACCCCACTGACAGCCCAGGGCAGGTCCCCACATCCCTGTGAACATCCCAGGACACGTCCCCCCATCCTTGGGGACAGCACTTACATCTGCCTTCCTGAACTTGGCCTTCAGGCTCTTCATGGCAACTCCAGTCCCGTGGCACCCGGACACCCAATGGCTGTGCCTGAAAGCCTCGTCTGCCCGGTGGGCTCAGGCTGTGGGGATGTGACTGTTGCAGAGGGCAGTGGTTGCTTTTTGAGGCCCTTTCTGCTGCTGCTATGGGTCCAGCTCACCACCAGCCCTTTCTGTCCCTTGTCTCACTGCTGCTGGCCCACGGCACGACGCGGGGGGGCACGCACAGGCATTGGGTTACCTCTGCGGTTACAGCTGGGGGGGGGGGGGG
>PPHD01006194.1:0-20828 GCA_002909625.1 Bambusicola thoracicus
AATGTAAAAATTAACATAATCTATTACCATCCTAAGCACCAGGGGGAAATTTAAGTCTGTACAAAGCACAAAGATTTCCTGTGCTGAAGAGCTCACAATCTAACCAAGATGGATTGATAGCCCCCAAGGAGATGGTGTTATTTATCCTTATTTATTTATTTGTATGGCCTGCCACAGCACTGTAGCGGGTTGGTTTGTAACTCTGGTCACTGCAGACACACAATGAAGATCCTATCTTCAAAGAACTCTGCATGTCAATTTTACAATGTGAATTACAGGCAATTTTACTGTATTATAGGAGGAAGACAAAATGCAACATCAAAATGATATTACCACTATTTTTAGCATCTGCAAATTTCGTGTCATTTTACTTCATCAGAGACCTCAAGGCTGTGTACAGGAAACAACTTCCTCATTCATGTTTCTACCTAATAAAACCCTCATCTCCATTTACCTCAGCAAGCAAAAGGGGATTATTTCTATTTCTTGTCCCCGGGAGGAGTTTCACGGTAACACTTCTACCGTTTTTATATCTTTGGGAAAGGGAGCACTGTCAAACCCTCTCCTGTGACTAAGCACCCTGATGACAGCCAGAAGCCCAGGGTTGGTCAGTTTAGACATGCCAGAACCATGATGATAGAGTACAAGGACGTTTTCCTAGTTGGTGCTGGAACCAGGTCTTAAGTTTCAAGGAAATACAGGTGATTAAAGTGTGTTAAACAAATGTAATGCACTAGCTAGATATGAAGAAAATCACATGGAAAAAATCCTCAAGAGGCCATCCTGGTGGGTCCAGCAACATCCGTGTCATTCTTTATCGCTACATCTGTTACTAAAGGCTTTCAAGGACAGAGACACCACAGTTCTCTTGTAGTCCCAGCACATGTGTGTTCTCACCACTGGAGCCAGTCCTAAGCATTAACGTGAACATTTCAGTTTTCAGAAGAAACTGAAGTTTTTAACCTGCTTGCTCCATATACAGATCAGATACAGAGCATGGAGAGACCCCTTCTAACTTCAAGATAATAGGCAATGCTTTAAATGCCGAGTGTCAAACAGATCTCAAATCAGACCTGTGGCCCTGAAGGAAGACGGTGACATGCAGCTGTCCAGATCTCACGCATATTCAAAATAACTTGGGTCACTGTAGTAAAAACACAAGTGGTCCTTGCAATTCAGCTCTCAGGTGGAGGCTGACCTGACGGCTCTATTACAAGTCACTGGCAGGCCCATCTGGCAAGCTTAAAAGTGGGAAAGACTCTTCCGCAGTATGCAGTGGGTCTGGAAAACTCATCCATTAGTCTAGCTGGAATGGTTGTTATTGCAAACCATGAGAAAATCATACGTTTTGGTTTTGAAAGGGTGTATGACAAGAGAAAGTCTTTCAGTTTGGTCTCTAAAAACTGCAGCTATTATTCATACATGGAGCACTGATATTGCAGTGCCATGTTCACAGCCTGCAGCTAGTAGGTCTATAGGTCTATTGAAAGTAGTGTATATGACCCATTCTTTCAGTTCTCTTTGGTAATATTTGCACCCCACTCCATGAAAAGTACATCAAAAGAAATGGTATAGGAGGATGTTTACTCCACAAGACCATACTTAACCCAACTAAATAATCAAAATTTCACATCGCTAGGAAGTGCCTGTGCACCTGGAAGACAGCTGTACTGGATCCAACCGAAGCAGAGCAGCAGAAATGAGCTAGTGCTTGTGTTCCACATCCTACTTATCCCTACCACAACGTGTTGCCATTCACACAATCCCACCCCAATACTCCACCTCTTTACCACATCTCCTGTTTATCAGATACACTCAGAAATAATTTAGGTCTCCAAAATTACCTAACTTCATTTAATCTAATGAGAACTGAAGAGTCCAAATCCTTTCAATATCTAAGCTAGAAGGCAACAGCTGGCCCCACAAATGACATTCCCCAAAACTGCACGCAACCCTGTAAAGTTCCCAGGATTTTCACAACCTAGAGGGCACGAAGAGAAACTGTGAAACCACACATACTATGTATTGTAGAACGGTCTAATATATCTCAAAAGCAATGCAGAAATTTAGTGCAAAACTTACTAAGTTAATAGTGGGCTAAAGGAACAGAAACTAAAAATGTCACTGATGTAGCCCCATATCTCAATGCAGTCCTGACATGTGCTTGCAAAGGCTTAAAAATACATTCCTGTCTCTAGCATCTTGCTTAAACCAAACTGAAATGCTGCTGAGTTCAGATTCTCTTCTGCATACGGACGCTGCAGCACCCATGAAGAGCAAGCTCTGTTTGCTAATCCAAATTATTTCTAGCACAGGCAATAGTATAATTACACTAAATTGAGCATGAAAGACGATCATCAATCAATGAAGGGTGCAACATAGTTTCTTCTCCCTAAACTGGTCAAGGAACCCATCCCAAAAGGATCCTGAACATGGAGCCATGCTTCTACAGTTAGCTTACCACTGCTGTAACGTATTTTGGCACAGGCCCAAAGTTTTTTCTCTGAGCCCCAGTATTCAAATTGGAACTGCTATCCACCTCTGAGGTGTAGCTGTAGCTATCACTACGGCTTTGCACATTGCAGATACTGACTGCATGTCTCACATGTTAGGAATTGTATGAAAATACACACCCACACATACATACATAAAAGATGGGCACCGCCCTCAAAGCACTTAACATTTGAAGCAGCAAACAAGCACTGCTTTTTACACCAGCTAACCACATATTTCATCTTCCATCCTAAACAGGACAAACTCCATGTTTTAGAGGAGGCATCCTACCAGCGAGCATGCCTGCAGGTGACAAGAGTGCTGCAGAGGGGAGACGAAAAGCCAGGAGAGCCCACAGGAGCAGCAACCCACTCTCCTGCCCAGCCTCTGGCACCCAGGTCAGGAAAGCTGAGGTCCTGGGGAAGGTCGGGTGGTACTGGAAAGCAAGAGGTAAGGCAGAGACACATCTGCAGCAGAGTGAGAAATCAAATGGGGGATGCAGAGTATCGGAACACATGCCAAAAGGGTGCTAGGACAATTATTTTAGATGATTCCTAGAACAGCAGCTTTCCATACAAGACGAACCTACAAATAAAAGTAATTTGAGATTTCTTCTGTGTATATCTTTGTGGCACTGGTTGGTAACGGTAGCAGCGTAAACCACAATTAAGCTCTGTATAAATAAGGTAGGAAGGAAGACAAGGGGACCTGCAGACCAGACAGTATTGGCAACAGCTATGAGCCTTGGACATGATGCACAGGCACATTTTTCCTGATTCAGCAAGAAGACAGAAGATGAAAGACAGTAGGGGCTACTGTTCGAATTGAAATCTCTTCGGACACATTACATTAGCATGATCATGAGGGCAATACGTGATCAGTCAGTTTTGCTACCAGCCAGGAGAGCTGCTGGCCCCTAGAGGTTCCCTCATTCTGCCCTATAAAAAGACTAAATGTACCTTGCTCCATCAAGATGATGTTCTGAAAACAAGTAGGCAGTCATTGCTTTCAGACAGTAAGAATGGGGTAGGCCACAGCAACCTCCACAGGGAGAGAAACTGTCCTCAGTAGCCTACCATATGTACAACAGGGTTGTTGCCAACAGAGAACTTTCAGGATCAACGAGTGTTGCCCAGAGGACTCACTGGTATTCCTGTCCCCTTCTTTCCCAATGTATTTCTGAGCCCCTAAGCCTGATCTGCATCAGAGCAGAGGCGGTTCCCTTTTCCCCAGTATACACCAAGCTACAGCTCTGTCCTGACTCCCTCTCTTATCTGAGCATAATGCCAACAGAAGTCCACCTCTGGAGGCCCCTAACCCCGAAACCCTAATCTCAGCCCTAACTTTCCTACCCCGCAGTACAGTACAGTACAGTACAGGGGAGTCAAACAAACAGCGCATTACAGGCAGCAGAGTGGAGTCAAGTCACTTCCCTTTTTGGTCAACAAAGATTGCTTGTATGAGAACATACTTACCTGCGTGAAGGAGGGTTGCACAAACTAATCCCATAGAAGAGCAATGTTCTGAGCACAATGTTGCAATATATGAACATTTTCATAGCAAAAAAAAAAAAAAAAAAACCAAACAGAAAACGAATGGCCAAGGTACAGAGGCAGAACTAATCTCTAGATTCTTTCTAATTCAGAGATGGTGACCTAAACTTAGAGCTTTTTGAACTCTGCTTGGAAAACAGAAAAAGACAAAAAAAAAAATGCACTCAAAAAAGCCCTAATGCAAAATAATTTGTTAGAGTTTGCTCCAGATCCTGAGTGACAGTTATTTAAATTAGAAAAGACGTAATAGCTGTTTCTACCTGGGTGTCACAGGAAAGCAATCAATGCTGATTAGATAAGGATGGAAGTCCCCTCTCAGTTCAGAGGGGACTTTATGCAATGTTTTTATTCCCAAAGACATAATATTGCAAGGGCTTTAGGTGGGATTAGAGATAGGGGGGAAAAAGACAAAAAAAGGAAAAATTGAGTCAGCTATAAGGCACTATCACTTTAAGTACCGCCTCTAACCTCTCGCCCACCTATTAGCCCAGGACCACAGAAATAAACAACCCTTGCATCACGGCTACATAAATTAATGCTCCCATCTATCGGATGTGATGAACTTTCTGGACAAGAGAAAAAAAAGCAGTACAGTTTTCAGGCACTTCTCAAGGGAGTGTGTGTTTGCTTTGAGGGCAGGGCACCTTTCAGCAATGCACGCTAAGTAGTAACAGGTAAGGAGGAAGACCTCCATCCCTGCAGGAGTCCGTATGATGTGCATTTCTGTGAGTCATCAAACTTCCAACCCTGTCCATGCATATTTTTTTCTCTAAGTAATTGCCAACATACAATAATGAAAGCAATATCAGAAGTTATTAAAAAAAATAATTCTTATATTAAGACGCAAGTTAACGGAGATCAAAAGGTGAAGGATATTTCACACAGACTTTCTACAGTCTGTGAGCAAGGAGGAAAACTACAAACCCCTGTAACATTCTGTGAGCTCAGACACGAGGGACAACCAACAACCACAGGCACCAGGAACACTGTCACTACACTGTGGATGTATGACTGGGTAATAAACCCCAAAGAGAGACAGAACTCTCTGAACTGAACCTGTATTTTCCTCATGTATCAAAAACACTGGAGGAAAACCTTTGTTACAGAGCAGTATCTGTTGCTATTGCTCTGTCCAAAAGCCCTACCACTGGGGCTAAGCATTCCAGTTAAAGCGGTGAAAACATTGTAAAACTTACATCTCACTGCCACTGTGAGACAAGCTAAATTCACCACATGGCTCTGTGACCCCACCCTCGTAAATCAGCTTGTTAATCATTATCGTCATAGAGGCGATAAAGCTGTTTTATAAGCCAACACCAAAGCAGTAACATTAACTACTTATGTAGAAGCTGATGTATTTCTCTGCAGATAACATTTATTGGAAGGCCCTCTCTTTAAAGATACAGGTTTGCCTCATAACCCTACTCTGGAGCACCAGCAATCTGTTCCATTTATTCCTCCAGTCTGATTTACATGTCAGACACAAGCGTTGCCTGGAGGGGATGGGTTAAGTGATATGAAATTGCTAGAGCACCTTGAACTATAGGTTCAAATCTCAACTGGATTGTCCTGGCCTCTCTTCCTGATAGAATAAAATTTATGGTTATTTCTCAAGGCCAGATGCACACTTGCCTCTGTCTGAAACGCAGAGACAATTTGCCAGGAGGCACTTATGCAATACAAAGAGACCTGAGAAGGCCAAGAGGCACTGAGAAAACAAAAGGGGCGGTAGACATGAAGTTCATTCACTCTCCAATTCCATATGTGGAAAGGACACAAAGTCCTTTAATTGCTGGGGTTAGTGTCACAAGAATGCCTGGAAGAAGGAAGTTATTGGAAGGAGTAGTCAACAAATAGCACACAGCTTTCCACCATCTTCCACAGTCAAGATTTCTGTGTGTTCCTGGTTGTTTTCCTTCTACCCTTTACAAACAGCTCGTTTTTACTCAAGCCCTTTGCTAACAAGCTCAGAGGTAAGTTTCAGCCTTGCCTCAAGTATCACAGGGAATGTACTTCCTGCACTGAATGAAGAAATAGAAAACTTCAGAACAGATAGGCTTAGATTCATCACTGTTTTCACCCCTCTACAAATTCCACTGATGGGAGCTTTGTGGAGGAGGACTAAATACCCAGTAATCATCCAGCACCTCCAGGGCAGATGAGAAATATGCTTTTGAAAGAACTATCAATGACTGAAGAAAATAGGACTGGATAAAACACCAAGAAATCTCCAGTTTACTCCTCCTGCTACAGCCCAACCAACTAACAGACTTGTTTAAAAACTTCTGACCAGAGGGATTCCACAATTCTACAACACCCAAAACATCCAGAAATCTCTTCCTACTACCCATCTCAGGTCTCTTTTGCTGCAGTAAACCGCCTTCATTTCAGGCTCTATTTCCAATCCTTACTTGTGCAATTCAGAAAGCATTTTCTGATGAATTCACTTCTCTCCTACAAGTGATCTTTGTTACATGCCTGGAAGAAGAGTAGCTTGAGTGCAGGAAGGCTGTAGTGCTTGCCTTCCCGCTCTGCTAACTGTAGAACAAGTTAGTATTTTATGTACTTATTAAGCATGGAGATTGGCCACTGTAATGCAAAGGGTAAAATGGAGTCTCTACTCTCCAACAGCTTTCAGCAGAGTCAGAATTTCTGCCATGAAAACACTGACTTGGAGACAAGCATACTAGAATATGCTTAGCTAAGGATAAACACAAGCTGAACAGCAGAGAAAGGGAAAACACATTCCCTGGCTGGGAAATTACTGGCCATTTCCACACAGGGAACAGACAATGCTCCTGGACTGTTAATTTCCTTGAGGATTATTTCCCTTCCGTTCACCATATTCTTAACTCTGTGAATTCTTGTTATGATTTCAGTGCACAATTAATCTTTAGTTCAGAGGAAAGGGAAATGGAAGAAGGAAGGATGATCATGAGGTAAAAGCCCCAGGGAGGCTGATATCAGATCTCAGCTCTGCCCCATCTTTGTGTAATATACAGGTCTGATCAGGTTTCCTTGCTCCACTTTGACTTCCAGTCATCTCCTTCAGATTGCCTGCTTTGTTTATTTAAATTGCAAGTGACTTAAGGGAAGAATGATTTCTTAATATTTATGTACATGCATGCTAGAATCTGTGTGTTGCTGTAAAACAAATAAAACCAGAACAAAACAGTAACTTCAGGAGATCACAGCTCCCAGCTTAGGATCTGCCTGTGTTAGAAGTGAACACAGTACGGGCAGCCAACTGGACGGGGAGGGGAAATGCCATGTTTTGGTTGCGTATAGACCCAGTTTGACTTGATCTAGGCTAGCTGAAAACACATCTTTGGTTGCTACAGCCATGATACAGGCCACAGTCCCAGCTCCCAACACTAAGGGTGACACCACTCCACCCTTTCTTTCCTTCTCCCTTTACACTGCCTTTGCAGATGCCTGGCTATCCCAAAGGCCTGTTAAGCCAGTAGCGTGGGTGAAAGCAGGGTAGATTGGAGCAAGTGAGGCCAAGGACTCTGTTGACCAGCTGCTGACACCAGTGTAAAGTGCTGACTCTGACACGCACACACCACTATTTTGCCAGTGCTGGCCTTGACACAAAGAAAGACACGTAGCACAGCCATACATTATGCTATGCTAACTTGTCACCCACACAGGTCAGAAAGCATCCCAAAAGGAAACCTGGCGATAAACATAGCAAAGAAAAAAAGAAACAAAACAAAACAAAAAATCAAACAAATCAAATTGAGCAGAAATGGGTGAGAATATGAATAAACAGAAAGTACTGACTCGCTTTGACTTCCTTGCAGTCCACACTGACAGCAGAGATCTGCTGTTGGCAGTTTTTCCAAGCAGGACTACTTGACATGTTACACTTTTACTTGGTATTAAAATTATATTCCACCAGCTAGCCACTGTAATTCTTAGAGACACTGGGAAGAGCAGGAAGAACAAAAACAGGTTCAAGAACAAATGTTGTTAACCTGCGATAAGCAAATTTAGAGAAAGGGCACAAGCAAAGACAGAGTCTTACTTGGGTTGAGAGAGAGGAACAAATTGGGTACACACAGGGTTTGTCCTTCAGTCCAAGGGAATTTATAGCAGGAGGCAGAGTCAAGGTTCCTCCAAACCCTCATCTACTCCTCAAAGCGAGGAAGACAATTCTGAAAAGTCAGCAGGTCTCTCCGTTCAAGTTGGTGAGTGAAAAAGATGGAATTGTCTCAGTATAAACAACGTGCCTGGAAAATGGTAGTGCCAGCTCCCCCAGTAAGCCCTGCAAAGAGACTCTGCCTTTGCACTCCCAGCATTTCAGTCCTCTTCCCTCCCTTCTCCTTCCCCCAAGGTTTCCAGGCAGCTACATGTCAATTTTGTCACACCCTGAGTTCTCCTAATCTTGTCGCAGGGATGAATTATAGGTTGTTTTAAGAAACAGGTATTCAAGCAAAGGTTAAAGGCTGTTTTAATCAAACAAGCTTGAAAGAGTACCAGGAATTTGGCTGGTAGAGAACAGAAAGCACTTTCCTCAGCTTAAAAAACATACGTGACTGTATATTCACATAAGCAAATATGCATTCAGGCAGAGGTATATGTATTCCTTTCTCTCTCTCTCTCTCTCCTTTTTTTAATAAGGCCGAGCAGGCATGCATGCTGAGACATTAACTTAATCTACATGCCTACTGAGTAAGACATTATTTCATGAGTGACATCACAAAAGCCAGAAACTTTTCTGCTTTGCAGAGGAGTGGATCAGTGCATTTTAAGGAGGAATCTTCTGATGATTTTAGAACAAGAAATCAACATACTTAGAAAACTGTTAGAATTGCCTGAAAAAACTCAGCAAGTACGAATTATACTCAGATTTTTTTTAACCCCTTTTTCATCCAAGCAGGTAACCCTGAAACAGTATTTTCTTTCTCTGAGAAATTATTTCTAGGGATGTTACTTCTTGGGATGTGCCCAGCTGCCTCTCTGAACAGATATTTTATGAGGAGTACAGCAATGAGGTTCAATCCTGATCTACAGTACTGGGACATATCACTCTCCACAGCGAGGAGGAAAACTAAACAAAAATAAAAAACCCATCAGCATCAACAAGTACTAGAAAAGGGGCAGTGTATACTACTATTTCCTCTTCTAGGGGCTGAAAAAAATTAAAAGAACTCTGGATATCTCTCTCAGAGGCTCTTGCAATCCACTGGTACCACTGCAGAGCTGTTTTAAACAGTTCCACGCTAGAAAGCTACACATAATACAAGTGACACAAATGTCATATTCCTGTGGAAAGCGTCGCATGTATGTAATAAAGCTTGCTGAAAATTCTGGCCTCAAGCAGCTGCAAACTGAGATCTGATATGAAAAATATCTATTAACAAACTTGCTACATCTCACGCTTCTCCTCCAAGTCTTTAACACACCTAATTAAACTCAGATGAACTCATCTCTCTGGCTGCCACCTGCCCAAACACTGCCCCCATAGGCCTGACCGGCTCTGCCACACTCTCCACCTGACCACGAGCCATTCTCAATGACAACTCCTTTCCCCAGCAGAGCTGTGGTAAAAAGGAAATGCCAGTAAAATCCTTGCCATTACCACTAATTGTAAGCTGAGCTGTCAGCAGCTTGTGGAATTACATACACACCTGGTCTATCAGCTAACCTGAAGCGTTTCCTGTTCTGCTGAAAGGCGGCTCAGTGCTAGCACACTCCAAGGAGCAATGGAAATGAGTGATAAAGAAGCCACAGGAAAAGCATACAAACTGTATAATTGCTATTTTGCTAGCAGGCATTTTAATAGCTATGGGGAGACACACTGTGTAATTTTTCCCACTCTAGGTTTATTTTCATATTCTTCTGCTAATGAAATTATGACAATCATAAAGGCGCAGGTCTAAAAATAAGGATGTAAAGGTGGCCATTAACAATATACTGTTACAGTCCAAGACGTAAGTTTTTACATAGCTCAAGTACAAAACTACCTAGGTGCCTCACAAACTGCATAATACGCTTGCTGTGACACCAGCAAATGACTCTACAATGAAATCTGAGCTGAACAGTAATCCCCAGTTCTCTTCAATTGCAGTAGAGGAAAGCAGGCTGTTTCCATCCTAAGATACACTTAAAATATGCCAGATATACTACCCTTCCAAAATTGTTTCCCCTCCTTTTCCTTTTATCATGTCCAGGATGATTATTTTAAACATCCACATAGGAAAGCGGGGCCCACCTTACCTTAATCCCACTACAAATGTCCTGTGTCTCAGAGAAAGCTGTCAGCACAGATAGGAAGAGAGTCCATATCACCTGTGTCTCAGAATGAGAACTGGACAAATGCACAGATGAACTTTAGCAATGCATCTGTTTATCACTTCACCACACAAACTTCTCTCTCTTGTCTCCTGCCCATCAAATATTTAAGAGCAGGAGCTGTACCTGACACATCAATTAAAACCCACCACTTCTTTAAGGCAGCTCTACTCTAAGCAATGTCTTCCAGGCTGTGTTCAGATGAGTACTGGCAGAAACGCATCTCAGGACTTGCATCTGTCCCACACACTGCATCAAACATCTTGTTCAGGAGGCTGGAGACATAAAGCTAACATTTTCACTACCTTGCTGGATAGCGAACCATGGAAGTTATGACAGAGAGGTGCCTTGCATTTTGCTGCCCTTGCTGAGCTCAGTGAACTCCCACAGAAAACTGTGAAAGCCAAATTTTCAGCCATCTCAGCAGGATTGCATAGCCAGGTCTGACAAAACCTTAATTCCACCTCTCATTTGCCACCTCCTGCCCCTCAAGCGAAGTAAGGGCTTGTCTAAACTTAGAAGGATCTGCTGGTACAGCTACATGGGTAAGCCTCCTTGGTAAATACATGTTTAAGCTAATACAGCTTATATTGATTCACTGAATGAAACAAATGATGCCAGCAAGAGACTTTCTCATTTACGTAACTGAGTTTGCACTAATACTTTATAAGTAGAGCTATATCCATTAAGTGTGCTTGTTTGTTTTTGCCATGCACCTACTCCAGTAACCATTCTAATGCTAGACCAAGCCCAAAGTATGTTACCCAAAACCCAGTTTTGCCAGTCAACACAGTCACATGCACACTACTGGCTTTTACTAGCACAGACCTGTTAAGTGCCACTTCCTATCACTTCCCAGGCAGAAACTGCTGTGTTATCAAAACTTTGTAGCACAGACCTGGTTCATTACAAGCTATCAAACAGATTTTTTCCTAAATGCTATAAAAAGCATCACCAACTTCCTCCATCTCAGTCTAGGAAAACAGAAAGGATACAAATTTTCCACTCATAAAGGCTGTATGAAGAAAGTACAGGACAGGTTAAAAGCTTGAAAAAGTACACCAGTCCTAACCACTTCTTGGTTCTTCTAAAACTTTCTAATCCTTTTCTAACAATATGCTAGGCTCAAATTAGGTGCAATGTAAGTTTTGCTTAAGATTCTCGAACAAAAACATTAAGATGTCTATACTGGGAATGCTTCTGTTAGACCAGTTTTTCACCTAGTTCAAAAAACCCTATCATGCTGTAATCTCTACTACGTATGCCAAAGAAAGATGAAATCGTTGATATGTCTGTCAATATGGAAGACATCTTCCTAATCCCCTCAACAAGTAATGTGTCTATTCTGAAACCTTATAATCTTTTTATCTTATGTAGTGCAACAGTGGACATTCTCATTATGGATACTTAATCCTCTCAAAGATTATAAACTTCTGGCCTTGGTAATATTACTGTGGCATTAAGTTCCTCATGCTCACTCTGTGTGCTGCAAAGAAGCATTCCATTAAGGAATTTTACGCCAATCTCATATTCGCTGCACGACCTGTGCTACATTACTATGAGAACTACTGTCCACTCTCTCTCCATAGTTCTTCACATTGTCTGTATGCTCATCAGAAGTAAGACAGTCAGGAACAGTGATGTGAATTAAATTGATGCTTTAATTAAATGCTAATGGATTAATTTATCTATGATATAAAAATGGATAAATCATTACTACATTAAAACCCTTTATGGATAAAAAATTCAGAATGAAAATGGCTTTAATATCATTTAGCTCAATTCACTTCAAACAAAATGAAAACTGCTGATATTCTGAATAAAATTATTTACAGTGGTTCAATATAGTTCAACTCATCATTTAAAATTCCCATGCTCTGTAACTTGAAATATTTTTTCCTAATTAGTTCTGTGTAAATGTATCTTTATCTTTTCAAATCTCAGATCTCACTCAACATTACCATCCCTGACATTCAGTCATTTTTGTTGTTACAGTGATCCCTATTTTACCATACCTTTTCAAGGTAGTTTAACTGGGATGAAATTGTTTCCACAAACAGAGGTTTTCTAGTGTGAAGAATAACGTGGCATTAATCATTGTAAACATGCACATCTTACTATTTAACACAAAGAACAGGCATGATATTAGTTGCTCTGTGTAGATTAAGCACCTGAATTTCAAGCTTGTCACAATAGCAACTTCAAGTCTTCTAAAGCTCCCACTAATCTGGAATCCAGTTTAAGTAGCAATTCGTTTTCCTAAGAAATGCAACATTCTTGTCTGAGTCGACTCCTGCATAATTCAGTGTTTAGCAGTGTAAAATCTGGCAGTGTCACCAAAAACAGTTCCAACCCACAGAAAATGAACAGATACTTTTGAATTCCAACTTGCATGTATTGTGTTCACACATCCAGAAACTCAGTGGACATTAGCAACGGCAGTAGAGAATAAGTTCCCAACATCCAGTAGGTTTGTGATGAGGGGACTATACTGCATATAAGCAATAGGAATTGTTTTTCTTAGTGTACTATTATCTGCTAAAGACAGTAATTTCAAGAGTGAAGTCTTGCTTCCTATCAACTGGAGGTCATCTTCTTTAAGATTTTAGTTGACTGGAATAGCTCTGAAATAAACTGGCTAACAGGGAAGCAGTGATGTTTTAGTGACAGGCTCAGCAGTGACAGATTATTCTTTGGAGAGGTGATCACAGGGAGGACTGTAAAGGGAAACAAGTGTACCAATGGGATAGAATAGGAAAGCCGTCACACTTTGTTTCTGCTCGTTAAATCTGTATGCATCTAGTTAGTTATCTCAGCTGCTAATGCCTAAAACAAGGACAAGAAGAAGCTAAGAATAAATTCCCCATGAGAGTGTCAACGGATAGACTTGCAATAAACTTCACTGTAGTCACTAGGATGCCGGTTTGCAATGCAACATTGCTGGGGGGACACGTGTTTTGATCTATTTTAAATAAACACACATACACAAATAAAGAGTATCACCTACTGCCTCTGGTTAAAAGTCAGGGACCTACTCACACCTGTCATTACAAAAAGTACCTCCTCACTTGAGAGTCAGGTAAGTTTCCAAAACTAATAGCATCCTGTCTGGTTTTTTTTCTCCCTCAGTTTTGAATCTCAGTTGAGGTCTTCCCTAGCAGAGCCCTGGCCAACTGGATCCAAATTACAACCATTCTCACCAGACACCTCCCGAAAATACTCTGCCACACCCATAACATCTAGGCATGGAGATCTGTAGAGTCTGGCAAGAGATTTAAATTGTATTTCCTTTTAAAATAACACTGTATTATGCTTCATCTTCTGACACCTCCGACTTTTTTTTAGTACCTGAGAACAGATCCTCAGCACATTTCTAAACTCCAACTGCTTGGCTGAAAATGACTGCTTGTTTTTCAGGATCTTTAAAGAGAATCTGGCTAGGAAACAAATCAGAATTGAGCTGTGACTAACCAAGGTAAAGGTTGCTTATATCTGCAGATTACCCCTCTCTGCTTTTCTAATTCACTCACCATGCTTTATCTTTCCATTAATCTTTAATAAAACTTTTAGTTAATTCTCCAAACACACACAATATACATGACAGCAGGACACAGTGTAAAAGCAGCTCATGGATATGAGGAAATAGCCAGTAGAGGAATCAAAAGAGGAAACTTTTAGGATTTAAAACCACCCCAACCCAACTGCAGTCGAGTGAAAAGTGATGATCCCTACGGAGAAAGCAGTGGGAAGGGGCAAACTGGGGGACACAGCAGGGTCTTGTAAGCGTGTTACTATTTCTCTCAGCAGGGCCTTCCACCCCTTTCCAACTTGGTTACATTTTGACAAAAACGGGTAATGTGAATTCAAACCTGTAGATGCTGAAACGTGAAAAACCCTTTCTAGGCTGACATCAAGGATCTGGCTAGATTAAAAGGTAAATCCAATTTAACCAACCCCAGTAGAAACGATAATCAAATTATACTGCCTCTAAACATGATAAATCTGGGGCTTGGGCCCTCAGGGGAAGAGAAGGTGTTTTGCAAACACAAATAAACACAAAGAAACATACTAAAGGAAACTGCTAAATCAATGAATGAATTGTGACTTCTACTCTCCATCCCTCCCACAGGGTGCTTGATAAGCTGCTGATTGCTTCTAAAACATCTACTAACCAGTGCTGGAAACTGATTAAGCAGCTTACAAAGCACTGGGGGCTAATAGACAGGCCCACCAGGGAGACTGCAGCTCTGGAGTTAAGTAGCTTGCTATTTCATGGCTTGATTATTAGAGATGATAGCAGAACATACTGAAAGGATGTAGAAATTTGCTTTATATGACTGGCCTTTTTATTTTATATATGGAATCATTTCAATTCCTTGACTTCACCAGTCAACAAAACCCTGCAGAATCTGTGGCTCTGTAGTTTTCAGCTCTGAGGGCAATTTGAACTACATCAATTGAAGATATCAACCAAACACCTCAAACTGACTATGCTGCCTGTCACCCCGCAGAAAAGGTAAGGTTCAATAAGTGAAGTATCAGCGGAAGAAGCTTAAAATGATGTGTTTTACGTGTCACTGACAACAGCATAGGAGCTTGAACACAGATGGTGCCTTGGTCAGCTAGCACATCTTACCTCACTGCTTCCTTCATTGTATATCTAAGCACAGCAGCACATTCACCTTGGATTCCCTGTCCTTTTCTGTTCTTTTTGCCAAATTCTTCTTGTTTAATCTTGTATGCGACAGAATTCTGCTGTTCAGGCAGATAAATTGCAAGCTGTTCACTTAGCTCAATCAACACCAACACAAAGACATGTTTTGTTGGCGCATTATCTCTTCCATGGTCATAGTAACACTGCTTGGCTTTATAGTGTGCTTGTTGAACATTTTTTTTCTTTTTTAGTATTGTTATAATACTTAGCAGGCTTATTAAATAAGCATATTGCACTAGGGACTGTACAAACTCAAATTCCTAAAGAACTACTCTTTCAAGCAAAAAAGTAAATACAACTTGTCACTACTCGTCTCCAGTTGAGCTTCAGGGAAGTCTTCATTGCTCAGATGAAAGTTTCTCCCAGCCAAGTTTTCTCTTGTGGCCTATTTCCAGTTCTATTTCAACATTGCAGCTCTAGGTTTTCTCTCTCAATACTAACCAATGGCCCTGTTAACCCATTTTTATATCAAACCACATACCACAGAGATTGCTTTCAAGTAAAGCAATGTATATTTTGGTTAACTTGAAGTGGGAATATACAGTTAGCACTGAAGATGCTTGGTGGGTAAGAGAAAAGTAGAATTAGTTGAATGAACTTACCTGCTGGAGGTCTGCCAGAGAATAAAGATGGATTTGCTGAAGAAGATACTCTCTTGGAAAGATCCTGAAAAAGAGGAGAATTGATGCACTGACATGCTTCTAAAAGATAGGGTTTTCTGACTGGGAAACTCAAAGACTTCCTCTCTTCCCCAAAAGACCGCAGAACAAAGGCATTAGAGACAGAATTTGTCATTAACTACTTTTCAACATTCCTCAAGGACACAACTACTCCAGAATTTCCACAGACATTTTCCACAGAAAAGTATCTAATGAAAATGTCTATCTTTGTGCAAACAGACAGAGAGGCACAACCAGCTAATGAGCTTTATTTTCCATCTGCCTAAAACAAACTTAACACCATGCTCAGGTATTCCACTGAGAAGATAATCACATCACTCTTGGGAACAAAAAAAGAAAAAAAAAGAAACCAAGTATGTCTAGAAGAGCAACTATTATACAATAGATGCTGTTTAGAGAAGAAACTGAACTCACTTTCCTACACTACAATCATAACAATCATGTCATTTTCAGGTAACACAGAAACCAAATTACTGACCTTATTAAACACATGAACAAAGCTCTGATGAAGATCAGATCGCAATGGTAGAACTAAATGAACAGAAAGGCCATTGAACATGAACAAAAAGAAACCGTCAAGATACTGAAAGATCAATATGAATTTGATGATAATATGAAACTAATGACAAAGTACACAGGAACTCAAGAGATTTTACAAAGTGGAACAACACAATTAGCTCAATCACAAATCAGCAGGCCTAATAGCATCAACAGCAATCTTGGACAAAACACTGAACCTCACAAATAATGGAAGCACCCTGTTTCATCCTGCTTATCAGGTGCCTTCAACAACTATTTTAAGGTGATGCTTTCAAAGCTGTCTTAGAAGGATTAGGACTTTTCACTGCTGTTAAAGTGAGTGGTATGAAATCCCATCACCCTTGTCGTGTTTTTGGAAAAAAAACTAATCTTTGTTGGAGTGGGAAGGAAAGAGTTCTGAAAGCAAGGCACTGACAACTGGGCACTGCTAATTTCATGGCACTCTTCTGGAGCAAGATTATGCCCTTGCTCCTTAACTCACCAAGCACACCTGCCCTACCCAGCTGTTTCTCAGGTGCTGTCTTGCTAGGCTATTGCATTTTCCCCCTTTCAGTTCTGTATGCTATGCAGTTGCTTCAATCAGAGGTGAATGTGTTTCAGCGGCTCTGCTGCATCATGCCTTCATTATACATTTGGCACAATGTCAAAGATAGCTAGAAACCAGTCAAAAATCCAGGTATCAGACAACATGTGACACTTGGATTCCTCATTTACATGTAGAAGATTATTAAAATTGATTGCTTAGATTTAACTCTGAGCAGCATTTCAAAGCCTTTAGTATTCTTTAGCTCTCGTACAATTTATCTCATTAAAATTTCCCCTTTATTCTCCCCTGATCACACACAGGCACTAAACAGCATGGTAGCTTTGCCAGGAAGTGTATTATTTGCTGACGCCCTTACAGTACTGCTAAGGAAAATAATTAGCTAATGAAAGATTTCCTTTTCTAGGCTACAGAAAGTCTGTAGCCTGAACAGCCCATAAGGCAGAAACTGTCAATGACTAATATCAGTGACTAACATCACGTTCTCCTGCCTTCAAGGACTGTATTTTATTTCCTGTAAGTTCTAACCTCTAAAAAGCATGCTGACAAAGAGCAAACTAAGGATCAAGTGATGACCACTGCCAGAGATCTCAGCCAACACAGGCCCTGGTGACAGTCAACCTTTCCTCGCATCCACCTCCTCTCCTGAAACATGAAAAATGAAACATTCCCAGGAAAAGAAGTTGGCACTACTCTCTCAGTCTTAAGGCACAGAAACACACACACGAATGACACTCCAGATAAAGGAATACTTACTTCCAATGATATGGAAACTGGGGCATTAAAAAGCCCTCAGTAAGTATGGCTGATAGAGTTTCTGATTTGCAATCTTCCTATGGACTAAAAAAAAATCAAATTCTGATTGTAGTAGGCCACAGAAGAACAGCTGAGAAGTTAGAATTTCCACCAATAACAGTGTTTACAAAACTTTTTACAAAGCAACCAGACTGGTCCCTGGTTCCAATACCTGCAGTGGTGCAAAGCACTCCTTCACCACCTGCTCACTTCCCCAAAAGTAGAGCACAAACATGAAAGCACTTCAGTGGTCTAAAAGCTCAGTCTCTCATCTTTTAAAATATAAATTACATGCCACTGCCTCACCTATTGTGAGCTGAGCAACAAAATGTTATGGAACATCGGTGAGAAGGTTCAACCTTTACTGCTGTACCATCAACATCTGCCTCTGACACTGTAGGCCAAAATATACCATCAACGTCTGCCTCTGACACTGTAGGCCAAAATAATAAAGTAGGAGACATTACTTTCAGAGCAACCATTGTAACTTGGGAAGCCACTGCTCCAAAATACATGTTTATCACCAGTGCTGTCAGCCTCTAGTAGGCAGAGAACATGAGCAAAAGGCACTAGAATACCAGACACAAATGCCTATTTAATAGAAAACAACAACCAAACAAATACTATAAAGGTACTATGCAGGTAAATCAGCTGGGGCAGGAAATCTATGCTGACTAAGCAGTCCAGTGTACAAGAAGATGAATAACATCCAGCATTTCCACAGGCCTTCCGTAAGGTTCTCTAAACCTAGGGAGATGACTGCATATACAACGTGTTTTGCAGTAGGGGCACACAGGAATAATTTAATAATTCAATGTCTCTCCCTTCTTGTCTCAAGATACTTCTTCTCATGCAGACTTCAAGTCTTTCATCTTCATCCTTCTGCCAACAGTAATTGAAACTGACCACAGGAAACCAGACATCAGAGTACAGCAAGTGAGATGGGACTCACACAATCACTGTGCCACTGCATTAGCATCTGGACAAAGTATTACACGGCATCCAAATCAGCCTAGAATCACATCCGTGGTTAAAACTGTACCACAGACTGCAGAGCAGAATGGGGTAACTACACTCAGAAACAATTCACTGAGAAATACATCTCTACTTTCCACACAAGAAGGAACTTTGAACATGCTTGGGTTAATTTAAGTCCTCTGTCTGAAAAGACCAAAACACGTGCTTGCATTCGGCACTTTTAAGCTTTTCCTTTGACATAAAGGTCCTTTACAAACACCAAATGGGAAATCTCTTGCAAGTCATTTGAAAGCAAAAGAAAATATGTCCATTTTGTAAATCTTTTGATTGATGCTCTATGAGAATTTTTTTTTCCTAAAGCCAATTAAAAGCATTCAATAAACAGTGTCCTTTCAGACAAATCTTAAGGCACAGAAAAAACTCAGAGTGAGCTAGGCAGAGGTCAAATGCAAGATGTTAGGACTCATCACAATAAAAACTCAAACTTCTGCTGCTTCAGAATGTGACCTGTGACCCCCTGAGAAGCAAATGGTATCGAGTGCACGTCCCACTAAAAGCACCTCCTAAGCTTTCACAAGGTTTGGAAACCGCCAGCCCAGTTTCATCACTGATGCAAAACAGAACAGTTGTGAGTCACAGGATTGCAGTGCTGCAAACCCCGGCTACCAGTCAGAATTAAGTCTGCAGTGAACAAACTAAGTTCAATGCCAACCAGCCCTTTAGCTTTGCCAATCCCCACGAACAATGAAATCCAAAGTCCCACTGGTCTTTTAATTGCTTTACTGTAACGCGCTAGCAAAGAGAGCAATCAACGCGAGCAGGAAAGAAACACCATTCTGAGACTTTGGGTCCAACTAAAACAGAGAATTAAGCATTCTAAGATTGTGATTATTATTATTTCTTGTTTGATATATATCAGCCTTCAGGCAAGATAGAACTTGAAATTTCAACTGTTTCCTTTCAGAGGATCTTATCATGTAAGTATTTGCACAAACAAAGGTTATCTTTTAGTGTCCTCCTGCAAACAGAATCACCGATAAGGCTTTGCTTTTTGCATTTGGACAAAGTGTGTAGTCATGGTGCTTTGTTAGCACTAAGTAATTGCTCTGCATTTAAAGCCTGTTTATCATCAGCTTGGGTCATTTTTCTCCAGTGGGTTAAATACCCTGACAGCTTGGCTAAAGCTTCAACCAATTAATCTGCTCAAGCCTGACACTATAACCAAAGTACAAATGTGATAAGCAAAGCGAACTCTTCTTTTTACACCACAATCAAAAGAAATCAAGTTAGCTGGCAGGTGGGCACAGCAGAGTCTCTTTTGTACCAAAAAGCCTGCTGAAAATGGAGAGGTGGGCAGGGAAGGAAGGGGAAGCTGGCACCATGACTTCATGTGCCAGCCAGGAGCGTCTTGTTTGGCCAGGTTGAGATTTGCGTGGCTGAGCTCTGATTCATGGGAGATGCAGATGCACCAGACTAGCACGCAGCCACATTCAAAAGTTCTCTCCACCCCTCTGCAGGAAGCTGCTACACCCACAGCTGGCACAGCACCCCAGATACCAAGTCCATTTCCTCAGCCAGCACTGTTCATAGCCTGGCCCTGCCACTCACACCACCAGTTTACTTTTAAGCTACTGTACCAGCTAACAAACATCACCACTAGTTTACTTTTAAGCTACTGCACCAGCAGGCAAGCCAGCACACTCTGATTTTTGCTATTCCCGCTAGACTGAACACATTTTTTACCTCCTGAACAAGAGGCAACAGAACCTCTTAAACCCTTGCATTGTGCACCTCTGACAGCTGTGATTGTGTATGCAGCATGCAGGTAGGAGAAGCTCGTGCTCAACTCAAATTTTTCTGAATTACTTTAATAAGTGGAGAGGGATAGAAGTAACTTGCCAGTCAACTCAAATACATGGATCCGTTAATTTAACTTACAGAACAGCCACAAAGATGAGGGGGGAAAAGTAGAATGTTTTCCTTGCATTGCTAATTCGTCTAATTTTATTCAGGCTTCTGCTATATTGCATTTCCTTAGCAATCCCAGCTCCTAGGAATACACTGGGAGAAGAGAACCCCAACTTTCCAGTCAAACAAAATAGTTTCTCAGGGAATTAGGGTCTCTGGCAAACCTGCTGAGTCAGAAAATGAAAATAGTAATAAAACTGATAAAGGATCATTGATTTACTTCTTGAGGTATTTACTCCAGATTGTTGTGTCTGTTGCTTTCT
>PPHD01006195.1:0-24987 GCA_002909625.1 Bambusicola thoracicus
TTTGCTCCAAAACAAGCAACTTCAATAGAACAGGTGAAAAAACAACACTAACTATATATTTACAGCCAAGATCAATCTCAAAAAAGTGTTATATTCTCAAATTTATGCTTCTGGAAATGACATCAGGTATTTAAGCATTCATAATTCCACACTGATGGACAAAAAGAAAAAAAGAAAAAGAAATGTCTTTCTGGGCATAAAGTGGAAAGACAAGTATTTATAAAGAGAAATTATCTTGTTTAAAACTCAACGTGTTAACTAATTTAGCACAGTATGCTGTTTAGCATAACCTCAGGTTTGCAAAGAAAAAGACCGATGTCTAATCAAAGTTGCCCACCTGGAAAATTGTAGTACTTGTTCAATGTTATCAGAATAGGCTCATTTGCTGTAGAGGCATTGTACAAAAATAGACTTGTGTATAAAACGCTACCCTGATTATAGGATTACACCTGTTAGCAGCCACTCATTTTAAAGCATCACTACCCTTCTTAAAGCAAAACAGAACACTGTGTTATTTTACAGTAATGGTAGTAAATACTGCAGCCTAACTCATGGGGCTCCTTAGGATAATTGCTGCTCAAATACCAGGTTAGTTGACTAAGATCCATCTCTTAATACCTGAAACTCAAAGGAGCTCTGTGTGAGGCAGCTCTCCGGACTGTAAGGTTCCAGCTGTTCCCTTCCTTGTGACATGGGCTGGTTCAGCAAGAGCCCCGCACTCTGCCTCTGCATTGAACAAAGGAGGGGCCACTGCTTAGAAGGCTCTGTCTATCCAACAGTCACTTAGTTGCAAGCCACCACACAAAATCCAATGGAGCTAAATGTAACAGCATATCTGACTGCCTTAAAATGCATTAAGGCAGACTGTGATAAAGAGAAACAGAGGGTTTTAATAACTAAAAGATCCCTACTGTGTCATTAACCAGCAATAACCTCCAAATAAGACAGTCTCCTTTGCTACTCAACCCTGTCTGAACAAACAAGGTAACGATCACCAATATTCAGATATACAAATAAAATGACCTGCACAGGAATGGAAACCATTTCTTCCTCACTGCTAACAAACCCAACAAGCCATCGCCCACATGACTTGTCCTGCTTCTCCAAGGCAGTGAGACACGAGTCCTCAGGACAACCTTAGGTTCTTACAGGTGTGTCCACATCTTTGTTTAATGAGTACAAAATAAGTGAAGGAGTGAGGAATAAAGGAGCAAAGTGAGCACCGTCAGGCAGTCAGACAAGGCTCTCGGAATCCTGGTATCCTGCATATTCAGCCACAGTAACAAGAGAAATTCTGTGCTTGCTGGACTGAAGTAATGAGATAGGACAGGTTAAATAGTTTCACACTAGAACTCATTTTTCCATCAGTACAAAAAGTGGGGGAAAAAAAAGAAAGTTTCTAGAAGCAAAGTTTGCTCCCTCTTATTCTTCACTGTTACACGTGGCACTGTAAGCGTTAAAAAAATGCATGCTTACAAGTAATGAGCCATTAAGAATCTTAGCAGATACCTAACAAGATGCACTTCTCTAATTGACTTTATTGTTAGAGTAATTAAGGAGACCCAACTTTTCTTCTTCATACAAAATGTGCCCAGTTGCTGCAAGCACTGTACAAGCATTTTCTCTGTGTATGCTTCTGTGCAAGGGAAACAACTCTGAAAAGTGAAATTCAGTCTGTTTTAGAAGAGAGAATGTGTACATAAATGTCCTTGTGAATCTCAAGGTGAACTGAGTTTTCAGCCTTTTTATGACACATTTTTGACATTGAAACCAATAGTGATGGCTGGGGCTGACATTCTTATTAATATGTTTTCAAAATGACTCTCAAGAAACCCAGTGAGGAGAAAATAGATTAAACAGGCTGGTATCCAAAAAGTCTCACTGGTCACACCTCTTGGAATTGCAAAATTTGATGACAAAGCAAAACACTCCACGTCTGCCCACACATATCAAATCTTTGCTTTAGCATAACTTGACTCTGATCCCTCATGTTGAAAAAACAAGCAAAACTGCTCAAGTCAGCAGCATGCAAACACAGAGACCAGAAGGAGCCAAAGAAACACACACAAAACTCAGGTACCAGGCATAGAAGTGGCACACACTGCCAGCAAGGACCGCTGACCACAGGCACATGCACCGTGAGCCACTGCAGCTCACACCACTGCATATACACTGATTCCTTGCTTCTCTCCGTTGTCTCTCTCGAGCCTTTCTTTTCCCATCCCCTTTCACAACACTGCAGCAACAAACCTTCCCACAAACATCTTCTCCCATGCCCAGAGCTCCCTTCCATCAGCACAAGCAACTCTGTTCCCCATTCTCTCCCCCACATCAGTACTGGGATCTCAGGTGTTCTTCGCTCTTTGATCACAAAACAGAACCCACCACACAAATTCCTCTGGCCAACTCACAGATGTTACACAATGATAACATCTAACCAGCAACAGGCAATCAGAATCTACAGAAGAGAGTAAGTCACAAAACTTCTATCATTTACAGCTACAGATGCCACTAGGATATGATGTAGCAGTTTGTAACTGCAGGTATCACTGCTGACAGTCAAGAAGACCTGCTCAGCTCTGCAAGAGTTGATACAAATGCAGACCCCGTCACAGAGAATTCATAATTTATGACAAGATGCAGCCATGCGGCACCAGACACACAGGGTCGGGGGGTGGACAAATACGAATGTGCTTTTCTGAATTCATGGGCTTGATAATTAGCATAGTTTCAAGTATCCACACAAATGGCAGAGGAAAATAATTAATGATTTTCTCCAGTCATTCCATTGTGAATGAGCTTACCAAGGTTTGATGCTCTTCCAATTTTACATTTTAAACTGGATTTCTCTTTCTTTTCACATCTAATTTGGAGCATAATTTTTCATTGTCGTACTGAGATGTGGCAGCAATCAAGTGGAAATAGCAGCCAGTTGCCACAGTAAATCATGACTGGGGAGTAATTAGCTTGTCTGTAATTAACCAGGGTATCTAGCAAGAAACTGTGGCAACTTATAACTAAAGAGTGGAAAAAAACACATCTAGCATAATTATTGATGATCACTTCAAATGGAATTTATAATTTAAGCATACACCGATTTTAGCAAGAAAGCCAATCATCCAATGCTACGAACATCTTTACCCCAAATAAACAAAATTATTGCTTCACTCCCATCACCTCAGTGAACTGCCTCTGCAGAGTCCTCTCTTATCCATGGAATTACTGCCTCACTCAATGACAATTTCACCCAACCTACAGATTTTTAAATTGCCATTACAAGTGATACAGTTATATCTATAATCTCTGATGTGACTTCTGAATTAGCGGTGATGCTACTGTGGTTTATACCTGCACAAGGAACAACCAACACAACACTGTCTTCATATGTGTGGATGCTATGAGGACCTGTCAGCATAAATACAAGGCACAATAATTGTCAAAATGCAAATAGTGGAAAAAATCCCTAAGAACAACTTATTACCACTGCTGACCGCCAGAAGAACAACTGCTGTGCTACGTGCTTCTAACAGACTGAAATGCAGAGATATAATTGCTTCTGTGTAAGCTGAGCATAGAGCTGCAACAAGAAAAAAAGTTGTTTAGATGCTAATTAATCCTACAAAAGCACAAGAATGAGTGAATTGTGTCATTAAATTCCAACACAGATGTTTCTCATGCTCTGTGCATAATTTTTAAAGTAAAAATAAAAGGAATTGACTACATGGTGAATTATTAGAAGTGACTTTTCCTTTGCATAATGAAAAATAAAAATGCGACTGCCCTGAAACTGCGGGCAGAGGGGCTTCGTGCAGCCGTCTCTTCCCCTTGCACTACCAGCTCCTGGGCAGGCTGCTAGCTGCAGGAGGAGCAGAGAGGAAACTCACAGGAAAACTTAACCGGGTACACTGCTGGATTTCATTCCAAATTTGAGTTCAAATTTCTGCATTTTGGCACCTTCCAAATGCATGCAATACCAATCTGGAAAATACATGTCTCTCTGCTGCTCTGGGAATACTTTGACTTCTGCTCCTAGAAATAAAATCACAGTGCACCTCCCACCCACAGGGAAGTTAATAATGTACTGAAGTACTGATAGAAGTAATGAATCGTTGTGTGTTTCTGTGGTTTTAGATCTGTTTGTTCTGCAAAGCCCTTTGTTCTAATATTTATAAGGTGCCATGGTAAAATATGTTTTACAAGGAAGTGTTTAAAAGTTATCAATCTTTTGTGAATAAGCCATCTTTGCAGAAATGACTTTCCAGTATAAATAATCCGGCCATCTTAGACTCCCAGACATTTTTAAAGATCATCATTTTGTTCATTTAAAGAGAAATAAAACAGAGAGCCTTTTCAGTTGCTTCTTTCTTTGAAGATTTAAACACATCGGAACATTAGGTTAGTAATGAGAAGTAACATTATGGCAAATGCTGTTTTCTCCAAGTATCTTCATGGAAAGAAGCCATATCTAACAACTGGGGAGTATGAGGCAAGAAGAGCCATACTTACTGGCTGAGCAGGTGAGGAGGATCCCACTCATTTCCATGGCACCAAACCTATCAACCCCAGTCACAAACTGCTCCAAACACAGTGGGCATTTAAACCTACATTACTCAATAGAAGTCAGTGAAAGTAAAGATAGAACCTAAGTGCTACATCCTTTTCTCGTAATCATAAAATATCTGCTACACCTACATCCCAAGCTGTTATTTTCCATGAAGAAAACATACTTCCCATTGCACTACAGCTAATTCAGTAGTTACTATTTGCATATAGCACTGCATTTTGGCAAGGAATTACACTATCAGAGTGATTAAAATGATGGAATTTTCTGCATGTTGAGCAAACAGCTCAATGCCTCGATTCAGAAATACACAGATAGTCAAATCCAGGCTTTTGGATCTTCCATGCATTGACGCATTTAAGTATGTGCTTAAGTGCTTTCCTGAAGCACAACTTAACAGATGGAAAATCTTTTGAAACAAGAAGACTGGAAATCAGAAAGCCCTGAAAGATGGCTATTTAAATCTTTACCTAAACCTGTTTGCTCAAATACTTACATGATTTTTTTTCTGTAAATAGCAAAAAGTAAAAATAAAAATCATTAAGATCTACAGAGAGTAGGTAAAACAGATCAAACAAGGCATCAAAGAAAATCGGTTTCATAAACCTGGTGCACTTCCAGATCCTTCCCTTCCCCACTACCTGCCTGTTTTATTTCCCCACGTGGTTCAATATGATAAATACTCACACCATCACTGGTTCAAGCAGTTCTATTAGAAGAAGAGACAGAAAGCATGAAAATCAAACAAACCACTTTATTAAAAATCAGGAATATCATGCTGAATGGTAGGAAAAGACCTAATACTTAGCAAAGCTTCTGTGACAACTAAATTTACCTGAGTAAATATTATAGCAATTTAAAACAAAGTTGGAAAATAGGTGGCATGTAGGAAAAAACAGGTCCTTGTCAAAAGGTTTATAATAACTATCTGGCTTTTCAAAAATGAATAAAGCCTTTTTATTTTATTCAGTGGTGAGCAACCCCCATCATAACAGGAGCACAATCTACACAGCCAGGGCAGAACATGCATCAGATATGTTATTGCTGAGGAAGTTACCTGTCTGCTCCAGAAAGCTCCGAGGAGCGGGACAATGACAGCTACTGGCAGAGTGCAGCAGCAAGGACTGCTCTACTGAGTACTCATTTTAAACACAGACAATTTCTGCTAGAATAAAGAGGGAGATAGATTTTAATAAGAACAATCCGGCTCTCCATTCTCTGTAACTCCCAAACATCTGCTGATGTCTATTATGCGATTTACATGTATCAGAGTCTTGGCCTTGTTATGGGTCCTACCAGAATGCGACACTGGAAATGACTGCATTATAGCTAATAATCTGCTCTTGTCTCCATTTGTGCTAAGTACACACTTCCATCCCATCAAAGTCAGCGGGACTAATGACAGGCTTGAAGTCCAGCACATGCTAAATTGCTTTGCTGGAGCAATGTCAGAGATTCATGATTAAAACAAATAAACAAGCAAAAAAAAAAAAAAAAAAAAAAAGGGCAAAGCAGCTGAAGTGTATATGATAAGGGAAATAATCCTTACAAAGGACTGTGGCTGAATTATTGAAGTCTATGGCCACGTCATTAAACTTCAGTCAAGAGATTTCATGACTGAGTTTTAATGGAGACCCACTCTAAAGGCACGGCAGCCTCATGTTTGCTGCCAGGCAGTCACCATCTGCATAACGCCAAAGGCATTCCCAAAAAACACACAGCATTCCCTTCATTTGAAGAGTTTTCTTCTTTATGTGTATTGGTTGAAGAAAATATTGCTAATTCTACAGACAGTAACTCTTGTGCTAATGGTATCCACAGCTTCTTGCCATTCATTTTCAAAGTAATGGTGACATTCATGTGTGTTTAAGTGGGGCTGGTACTTGACCCAGTGAAAATTAAGCCCATAAAGAATGTCCAGTTTTATCTATGTGTTTCATTTGATACTTTCAAGTTTTGAAGACCTGTACAGCCACTAAATGATTAATATGTTTATTCAGCTGTGGCTTGCATTCATTATCAGTTTATTGTCAGCTAAAAAAGGAAAGGAATAAGACCAAATTTGCCAAAGTGAGCACCCATATTTCAGTGTGGAACTGCCTGAGACTGTGAGCACTCTCAACCTTTACAAAATGAAGCCCTTGATGTTTAAACACTGACATTTTCTTTGTGATGTCAAATGAGTATCTTTGCCTTTTGTAAAGACTGAGAATCACAAACAGAATGCAAAAATGGTATTTATCACAATGAGAGAAAAGGGATGGCAAGAAAAAAAATGCAACACAATGAAATGAAATGAAAGAATATACAAACGCGCCGCATTAATAAAAGACCTTAAAAAGAGGGGGAATGATCATAAAAAGACTGTGCAATGGGCACAATAAAGCCAATGAATAGGATTAGATAAAAAGCTTAAGAAGATAATAAAAATAGTTTATTCAAGAAATAAAAAAGAATGGAAAAGGGGACAAAAGGAAAAGCAATTCACATTTCTAGGTGAATGGACAACAGAAAAAGCATTCTCAGTTCAGCTATACAAAAATTACATCTTGTTACCTTCTATAGAGCAGAAAAAATATTTTAGGTCATTGTGTTTGAATGAATACTAACAGTTCAGAAGTTTGGAGATTCAAATATTTGAAAATATGCATTTATATAAACCATACCGTCTTTGTTTTGGATATACAAGTATAGAAAGAAGCCTATAAAACTCCACCGGAAACCAAAGTCAATCATTTAAAGAGTGCCACATCAGACTGAAAAGAAGTGAAGCCCTCAGCTTAAATTCATAGATGGATACGCATCACAGGGTGCAAAATCAGATCTAAGAATATTTCTTGAGTAGAAAAATATTCTGTATGCTTTTGGGCTTTTTAATAATCAGAAGATCCATACTATTTCTATGGTCATTATACAGATCTTCAGAGTGAAAACAAGGACAACACATATCTTAAAAAGCTACACTACCTAATGCTAAAGTGGACTGGCAAAACATAGCCTCTAAGCTAAATGATGAACCAAGCTACTGCAGAGCAATAAGAACTACTCTTGTACCTTACATTCTTTTGGGAGCTACCCACAATATAAGCATCAGCATATGATGGTAGACAAAAGGCAAAGCTGGAATCTGTAGTATAGCCATTACATTGCCTTAAGAAACAAAGGTAGTGTATGTCATAGAATCATAGAATTACTCAGGTTGGAAGGGACCTCAAAGATCATCAAGTCCAACGGCAGCCTAACCATAGTACCCTAACTCTAACAACCCTCTGCTAAATCATGTCCCTGAGTCAGCTCAGCCCAGCTCAATATGAGATACTCTAGTGCTGAAGCTGAGGCCCTTCCACTGCACAGGCGTGTCTTCCAATGTAATATTCAGAATAATCAAATTAGAATGTAAGGAAATGAGAAACCCAAAAGTTATCATCTCCTTGCTCAAAATGTCAAGTTCTTCTAAAATACTATTATTTGGTGTAGCATACATTGTGTTCCAAGAGAAGAACAAGGAACACTATAGTAGACAAGCTGAGCAAAACAAGTATCAAAAATGTCCCCTCCCCAGAGGGCTTGTAATTGGAGGATGCAAGCTGTTTCAACACAGAGAAGTGGATTACAAAGAGAGAAAGCACACAGCATGGGATGGGCTTTGTAGCCGCATGCTCTGTGCAGTAAGTGAGTTTTCAGAATTACTCTGAAAGGTGAGAGGAAGGAGATTTGATATAACAGACCCAATCCAGCAAGTTCTCTGCATGCAACTGTACCTCATAGAGAGAGAGCCCATAGGCCAGAGCTCATTGATAGTAAACCTCTTGCAGGGAGGCACAGACTCATCTACACGTGAAAGGTACTCCGGAACAAAACTAGGTGTGTGAACTTAAAGTGCTACAAGTACAAAACTTTTAGGCTGGAATAGCACTACCTTCCTCTAGTTTAATCTTAACCACTTTCAAGAATGAATTATGCAATGTCACTAGCAGAAAAGCACTACTTGGAGATTCAGTCCTCAAACAGGAACCAGACTTCATACTCATTTAGAATAGCCATCCAAGAACAAATTCCAATACTTACAAGCCCTCAGAGTCATGTTTCAGTAGGAGACACCATTCTTGGTGACATGTGTTGTGCAACTTCATACTCTACTTCAAAACAGTCCATCCTTCACACTGATATTTTGAAGGCTCATCAACAGAGAGGTTGGAGAACCCAATGCTTCCTTTAAAACATATAGGAGTTATCTTGAACTAGCACCAATTTGTTAATTTCAAGAAAAAATAAAAGAAATACTAAATATAATTAAGATATTTTTCCCAACGTGACTAGCACTCCTTACTCAGTTCATTCACTCAGCACTTATATTCAAGTCATGCACAGCTGCCCTCTCCCTGACACGTGCTAGACTTGGTCAAGGAGAGGAATGGTCAGACACCACTGTCTCTTCTCATGGTTGAAAACCATGAAGTCAGACAGTTGAAATACTGAGCACTTGAGATGTGCTTATACTTACCTAAATAAAAAGATATCAACTTCAGATATTTTTAAGTAATTTTCTATTTTTGCAGTGATATGCAAACTTTCCTTCATATGGAACGGCTGGGGGAAGACATCCCTGTGATAGAAAAAAAAATCTGAACTGCTGTCAGGTTCTGAGCCATCTTAGTCTTTTGAGAAGGATGATGCAGTGATTAAGATTTCAGTGTGTACATCTAGAAGATCTGCTCTGAATTTTGCTGCTGCTACCACCATCTTTAAGGGGATGGCAAATAACTCACCATCCTGTTACCTATCTAACACATGAAGAAGAAAGGGAGGATACAACAGGTGTTTAATACAGAAACTTCTTTGCAGCAGTGAGTGATTCCAAGGTACTCTGATAGAACATATAAATGTCATATGAGCAACCTGGCTCAGGAAGGAGAAAGAAATACCATGCTGTACAGTAAGAGGCAGAGGGATATTCCCCAATGCCAAGCATCACCTGAGCTGCTTCCTCTAAAATCAACAGTGATGTTTTCATTTCCTACAAGAAAAGAACTAAAGAAAAATGTTCATCACTTCCAAGAACGCTACCCAGAAGCACAATTGAAAAACACCCAGAAAACTGTCAGCAGAGCAAATTCTCTTCACCAGCCCACACAAATTACTCTAAAAGTACCTGGGATAAGTTTTTTCAGGCAGGCAGAACTCAGACAGAAATATTGAGACCCCAGAGAATACTCTGTACGGATTGTGAATTCATATTATTATTAAAGATTGTTATTCATAAACAGCAAAAAAAAAAAAAAAAAAAAAAGCTTGTTTTCTGTTTTGATAAATGAATATGAGAATAGGTTTCAAGATTGCCAAAATAATAAACAATTATTTTGTATATTTGCAAATCCACTTTCAGTTGACATATACTACCTGCAAATTTTCAAGCTGAATGTATAGAGTTGCAATTAGATTTCAACTCAAAAATTTTATCTTGTCTCTCTATTATACTTTATATTANAGAAGAGTTTTCCTGTACTAACTCAAAGAAAACTCAGAGAAGCCCACAGAAATTTTGTTCCCAGGAGGAAAACAGAGGATCTTACACAGACACCCTTGGGATGTGGCTGCAACACATTTTCTTTAAGATGGGTACAAGGAGCTGGCTCCATTTTTCTGCCTCAGTGCGCATTACAGTGAGCAGGAGAGCCAGCTTCTCCCCCAGCTTTGCTACTTATCTGACACGTGGTTTTAATGAAGTCTTCATGTCTCTGCTTACACATTCATTATTTCTTTCAAATGGTAAGCTCTTCGTAATTTGGGCTGTACAGCGTCTGATGCAATGGAGTCCTGTTATAAGGTTACAAGTGTTATTACTGGAATATACTGTTTAACTTTACATTGTAACTCTATACAAGTGTTAATGCCAAGGTTAGTTGCAAAACAATTGAGAATCAGCTCGTGTACAAATAAGCAGTTCTCTAGTATCTTTCACCCTTGTGTTAATTTATAAAGCACACAACAGCGATTTGAGTTTTGCTGCTATTAATCCTGCTTACTATCAAGGGGATTTTAGCAGTGTTTATTCAGAATTTATGATGAAAATTTACAGGACAGTAGTGTCAGGGGAAAGAGAAAATTTAGGACTAATTGTAGGCAATTGGTAAACTGCATAATCAGCAAATGTTGATGAATAACTGATTCCCAATTCATATTTCTCAGCATTTTTTCCTTTAAAGGCAAAGGCACAGAAGAAACGCCGCAGGTCATCACACTTACAGGAAGAAGTAGATTAAGTCAGAAGGGCCTGATTTATGTCTGTTGAAGACTTCAGAGCCTTAAGAGAAATCATCAGTGTCTTGTTAGAATTTTCCAAGATAGTACAAGGAAGCTGAGGAAGCTCTCCATAGTGATGACTGAACAGTGAAAAATTAGATACTTAAGAGAGTGCCAAGAATTTTATTTAGGGTAAATTGGATATTAAGTTTTCATGGAAAGAGTGCAGGTTTACCTATTTAATTGTCCTGCTCAAACTACAACCAAACACAATTTAATCAGAATACCAAAGTTTGGTCATTGGTCCACCACAAATACCCAAAAGTTCTGTCTTGAACAAGATAACTAAAGAATCCAACAAGGAAAACAAGTAAAGAGGATCTGCCATTTCCTTCAAGAGATTTAACAAAAAAGAAGTTGGAAAGATGAGACTTAAAATGTAAGGACTGTAAGAGTGAACTCTAACATATAAAGTAAGCAAGTACTAACAGAAGGAGACAGCCTATTCATGTAAAGAGGTAGCTTCTGAGAGCAGCAACAGTCAGCCCCTCTTACTACACAGAGATCCAGGAAAGGAATAGCTCATGTGATAGATATTGCAGGGGGTCAGGACTGACATTGTATATTGTCACGTGTGGATAAATTATTAGCATCTCCCTTTCCTTCCGTTGTTATATTAGCTGCAAGCTGGCCTCAGGCAATCTAGTTACCCCTATGAAAATTTGCAGGAAAGAGATGGGTGAGATTAGAGGTAATATGGCATACACTGTACTCACCCAGCTGATATTGCTGAAGTCAGTGAAAATATTTGCATACATCTGGCAAATTATATTAAAACTCTTCCCTGATGCTATTAGCCTGACATGAATATACAATCTCAGTTTATTAACTTGAGAGAACTATAGTACATGGATCTTGAAAAATAATCAAGACATCATCTGCCTTGATGTCCGCATTAAATAAAAGGGGTTCCGCAGCCTTCTCTCTCTCCACCTAGCAATGACCACACTCTGCCCAACTGTCCCTGTGCGACTTCAATAGCACCAGAAGCACGGCTGATTTTGTTGATGGAAAGCAAAGACAGAAGAATCTCTCAGGCTTTTTGAAACTTGACCAGACTGCAGTGGGTTACATAGGAAAGAGTCCAGGCAGGTCTTGAACATCCCTGGAGAAGGAGACTTCTGCCACCTCTCTGGGCAGCCTGGCCCAGGCCTCTGTCACCCTCAAACAGAGCTTTTCTTTGTGTTTGTACAGAGCTTGAGTTCCAGCATGCGCCCAACGAAACCTGTGGGAGTGCAGTCCCTGACCACTATCAGGTCAATCTATACCATACATAACCATACACTGTGAGAAAGAGGAGAGATTTGCAAGGTTATGGTTTTCTCAACATACTGCAGCACCATGTGAAACATCTTGGGCACTGAAGAATGAAATAGAATCTCAGACAGCTTTGTTCACAGCATGTACGTCACCTCTACAAAAGAGTAATAGAGAAGAGCCTTCCCCATACTTAACATCAGTGAAAATCAGAACAATTGCCTACAAAATAAAACATACATTGCTAGAAAGCAGTAAGAATCGGTTTGGGGGATAAAAACAATGTTTAAATCAATTTCTTGTGCTCTCATATTTTTACAATAGCTTATATCCCTCATCTTGTCCTGTATTTGGTTTAGTAATTTTATAACAAAACCAGGACAAAACAGTCCCCTTACAGTGGAAAAGAATGAACTGAATTGTATTCCATTTACTTCTGTATAGGCTCTCTCATACAAAGAATCTGAAAGTGTCAGGGATATAATAATGACACCATTTATCCAATTCCTTCAAGTGTTATGTTCAGCTTCAGAATTCTTAAAAGCCTAAAAGCCTCAAGTTCTGATGGCATGAGATGTATTCCATATAAAAAAATGCTACATAACTTCTGATCTCTATATCTGGCTTCCTTTTATTTATTTCTTTAATATTATACTGCAACTTTTCCATAGAAGAATGGTTTCTGACTTTAAGAGGTGACCACCTCTACTTCCTTAAAATTCTTAATCTCACACTTAGAAAAAAGCAGGCTAAACATTTTATAGTTTTTACAAGTTGAATAGTTAGGAGCTAGCTCATTACCTACAAATTCACAACAAAAGAGCATCAGGTCCCACAGTGCAATGAAGGGCCTGGGGTGAAGACCAGTAGTGGTGATCACTGTACCACCGCTGCTGGACTAGTCCTGCCATCTGGAATACTTCTGGAGGCCGTTGTTCAAAGAAAATCTTTAAGCTCTCCTAAAGACACTATGATTCACATGCAGGGTAATCTAGATCCAAAATGTCTTAGTGAAAGAAAAGAGAAACAACCTAGCTACCAATTCATCCATCTCAGAGAAGAAATTGGCATCTATTAAAAGGATTGATGTACAAATCTTCCTACTGCCTGTTGAATCTCTCTGATAATCATGAAGTGATAAAGTCTATGCATCTGCTGCAGTCTCTAATCTTTGGTGTCTCATCCACAATTACAATGGCAGACCATGGCCTCAGGAGCAAGAGATGCAGCACTGCCAGCTTCTTTGACAGTAAGCCATTAGGAACTCCTGTTCTTCAGCCCTCAAGCTGGAATGGGAAATGCCAATAACTTCATTCACAATATCACAAACAGAACTAAATATCTAACAAAAAAGACAATGTATTTTATGGAAATGCACCTACATCTTTTATTCATATGGCATCATCCTGGGGGAACAACAAATGCCTCCCACAATTTCTTCTCTCCTCAGCTACAGTGAATAACCTCTCATAATTTTTATTGTTATAGAAAGTACAAAGAGACTAAGTAAAGGAAAGTTGCATGAATATTTTTATTTGAATAGCTCTGACAGCATGATCCCTTTAAGCTGATAAAAGAAGGCTTGTGGTAAAGAAAAGCTTTTTGGAAGAATCACTGTCTACACTAAGTCCATCCTGCATAATACAATGTCAATATGACCTCTCAGAAGAGCTAAAAGTGACTGAAAAATGATGAATACGATAACATGTACACACAAGACCATACACATGCTCCATACAGCAGCATGCAGAGAACAGCTAGACGCCAAGAGGTTAAGTTAACAGGAGAGAGCCTTTAACCTGAGGTTCTGCACGAGAAAGGAGAGGATAAGGCCTATTTATCACGTTTGCCCTAAATGGCAGCAAATGCCAGGTTGAGAATCAGAACAGGAGCTTGGAAGAAAGAAAGGGCGCCATGTTGCACAAAGGGGTAATGTGCATTCATGGACAGAAACTGTATCAGTCACTCCTCAGCTGACAAGAAGCAGGTCACCAGGCTCCTAAATAAACTGAGACAACTTGGAAAGAAAAATAAAACAGATAAAACAGCAATAAAGGCAAGCGGGTATGGATGCCTGATACATAGGACCAATTTGCACATTTTCAGAGCTGTATTTTTTCTTTTCATTTTGAGGGAATCAGCTTAGGGGCTGGTACTCTCCCTGCACACACACTAAGAGAAATCTCTCCCCACTTGGCACTAAAAAAACACCCATGGCAAGGTTTAAGTGGTAGGCAGCATTCATAACCCTTTGCTTTGGGTAGTAGCATGGGTTGTAATCCAATTGACTGAAAAGATTCCTTTTGAATAAGGAAAATAAAACTCAATTCCCACCGATCTTTTAATAGCACGTGGCAAAGCTGGATTTTGATAGAGATGGTCTGTAGGTAAAAAAGCATGCCTTTTAGATGTGGGTTGTCAAAGTTCAGAAGAGTTTAGAATATATTTCACACACTGGATTCGTAATGCAATCTTAGCATGCCAGCATTCTCTTAGATCTCAACACGAGCACGCAGCTTAGAAAGCTCTATTGGGAGTAGCATGCTTTTCTATTTGCTGTGCATAAAAGATCTGAATCAACCCAGATACATTCTCAGAACATGGAGATGGATGGGAGAAATAATTATACTGAAATATCTTTACTCCTGCTTTCCTCATCGAAATAGCAGGTAAAATACTTCACAGATGTGTGAACCACAAGACTACAATTTCTCCTTCCATATTTTTCACTTAACGCACTTGGCAAGGCATTTTATCAGCTGATGTCAGCAAAATTCCCAATCATATTCCTTATTTTAGAGACAAAGCAACAAAGACTTAGACAGTCCTAGAGATAACAAAGGAACTCAGCACCAGAATCCCTCCTCTATCCACAACAGTCATCAGAAAGAGTGCACCACATCTTCACCTGCCAACATAATACGGGGAAATTGGTGCTGTTCCTACATGCTTGCTTTTCCAGGCAGCACTAAATCCACAGATGAAAGGGCAGTATGAAAGAACACAGCAATTCTGTACTCACCAGATGAATGTGGATACAAATCTGAGTAGTTCCGTCCCGACTTGCAACTATCAGTACACCACAGCCACAAACTCTGCTGGAGAATGGGACATCAACTTTCCAGAAAATACACTCTTACTGCAAATGTAGCAAAAGTTGGGCTTACATTAATAAGAAGAGTAACATGTTTGACTGGAAGACTATAACAAAAACAATTTTCTGCCTCAGAAACATAAGCTTGCTGGTGCATTAGAATTAAATTGCATGAATGTTAAAAATGTTTTTCAGTTGTTAATTTATGCAACTTTAAGTATTGCAAAGCTCCATCCATTAACTCTTCTTAATTGGAAACTCAGATATGCAGTATACCACACAAAATTATTCACTGTGAAATACCAGTCGTCTTTTCTTCCTTTCTCTACTTAGCAGAGAACCGCTGCAGACAAGCCAAGTTAATGCTCAGTATTAACCTGTGAGCTGCTCCTGGGTGTCAGCATACACCCAATCTTTCTTAGAGTTTTCAAAGTTAATCTAGAAGCAAACCCTAAAAAAGGAGCCCACTGAAAACTTGAGAAATGAAATAATTCTGGTGGGCAGTACATGCGGAACGGAGCAGTGGTCAGGGTTAAAGCTCCCAAAATGCAAAGTGAGAGGACTGCAAATAGATCCTGAATGGGTGACAGGGTCTCACTTCCCGAAAACACAAAGCAGCTGCTAGAGGCTTCCCAGCGGCACTTCACGTGATGAAAGCCTGTGCTATTATGGATCAGGGTGCGTAAATGAAGAGGCGAGGAGCAAAGTGCCCACTCTTCTCCCTGCTGCAGCAGAGGCCTTCTCAGCAAAGGTCTGCACTAGGTCTTCTGTCTGGAAAAGAGAAATGTCTGGGGAAATCCTGGGAACTGTGACAAGTACATGAGCACCTCCTAGTTGGGCTAGACCACCCATGGCAGCTATTGGAAGCAGGACACTGAGGGAAGTGGCCCTTTAGGGTCATGTTCCAGACTTCAGGTCTTCCAAACAGTGACATTAGCTTCATGTGGCCAAACCACTGTCTTAAAACAAAGATCCCAAAAGTGAAACACAGACAATGAAATCATGTTTTTTTTCCCTGGAGTCCTGTGCTAAAATACCCTTGATGATAACTGAAGACTCCAAGGGTCCACAGTTTTAAGCAGTAAAACATTCATCATGATGGCAGCTAGATATCACAGAGCTGGGTACAGAATAGAAATCCCAGCTGAACACAAAGATGTCAGGTGTTTGAACAGCCTCACAGACCAAGAATTCTTAAATAAGAATTGAGAGACATAACGCTATCTACCCTCAGAAGACAAAATGTTTTCTTTTTCCATCAGTTATTCAGACATCTGTGTTCTCCAACAAGTCACCTAAATAGATTTAATTATGTTTTTTTCTTTGTATACTAATATCTGCTGCTGAAAGTAAGAAAGATGTTTTCCTAAGGAGAGAATTGCACTAACAGTAATGTTCAGTGGGATTTGCTGCATTATCCCAGACATCGTTAATATTAATACTGTGTAGCCAAGGTCCTTTATTTTTCTAAAGGCTCAAAAAATTCTATGTGTAGAAGGATAAACAGTAGGTTCAGCCAAACTGCTCTGCCACTTACAGTCTTGTTATCTGCTACACAGAAATCACAGAATGTTCCTCGTTTTAAAACACAGATAGGATTCTTTTTTATTTTTCATTTGCATATATTTGGGCAGGTCAAATTTACATAATAATGCTCATTTGTCCCGCACTGTTTGTCATACCTAATTAAGCAGTGGCCTGCCATGAGATGGCAGCACGCTCATAGCTTGCTCACAGGAGAGGTGAGTGCTCACAGAGGACAGTGCATCTGGCAGCCTCTGCTCAGATAAAGAAAGGACTGCATGTGTAATATGCAAGTGAAGGACAAATCCACTGTACTCCAGAGCAGTTCAAAATGTAAGATTCTAATAACATAATGATATAGTATTTACAGAAGAGGACATCTTTGCTTCTTTGACCAGTAAGACACTTCAATCAATACTGTTATTGCAGAGCTTAATCCAAATGTCACAGGAGCCTCCTGAGGCCTTGAGGCAGCTGGTAGGAAATAACTGAGCTCAGAGCAGGAGGGGAACTCCTGTGAGCACAGACCTTCAGACTCTATACCCGTCGTGCAGGGCCACGTAGAATATTTCCTATATTTCTGTAATTTCAAAGACAAAAATGATCACAAATGAAACACAAGGCCAAGACAAACTGCTGTGCAAAAGTTTTCATCTGCTGTAAACAGAAAACATTAGAATTCGCCAAAGTCCCTATCAATCCTGGGAAGGAGGGTACAGCATTAATAACCACTGAAAACATGGTGATGCTAAGGAATTACAGCAGTGATAGAACACTGCTGTTTTCCTTCATTATTATAATGAGAGAATCTTGTCCAGAAAACCTTTGAAAAAGAAGCAAATTGTACTTCATTATTCTCAATCTGTAAAACTACGCCAGAAGCTACAGTGTCACTTTTTTCCTGTGTTCTTTGTAGTACATTTAACTTTACACATTACCCTGGAAATAACTGGAAGCAGCTTCTTTGAATTGTCTCTTGTTAGTTTATAAAAGCTTGTCCAGACACTGCCTTTAAAACTGTGCCACCAAAAAGGTGGCAGAGCTGCTTTTCTGAAACCCCCATCAAGTGCTTCTTCGAAACAGAGCCTCCACTTCCCAGTCCCTTGGGAGTGCCAGCACCACATTATTCCATCCCTCTCCGTTTCACTTTGTTCTCCCCTGTTGCACGTCCACAAGTACATCCATCCCTCCCCCCAGCACTGCTCTGGGAGACGGTGGAGAACTTAAAAGAAGAGATACAGAAATGTAGCTTTCAAAGTACGATGAATAGATATGTCCATTCATATACTTGTACATCTCTCATCTCAGAAGCTCCAACTCGCTGGGTTTTGAAAAGCTGTCATTATAAAACTGTATTAAAACATTAACTTTCAGGATGGGCAAAGAAAACAGAGTTTCACTGTTTCATGCTACTGCAGAGTACAAACCTCAACAATCGATGAGAAGCATTAAAGTGTAATTATGGTACTTTATATTACATTCCCATAATTGTCTTAGTAATTTTCCCAAAGTAATTTAAACGGGCCTTTTAGATATTCAAGCAGTGAAACTCCAGATATCATCATCCAAGATAATAGCCTTGAATCAATAACCAAACAAGAAAATCCCCCGCAAAACCCATGGGCCATGAGAGGCTTCTTCCTCAGTGTTTCTGTCAGCATGCCATAGCCAGCTAGTAACTTGCAATCCCACTCCAGAGCTACAGTCCATGTCATACTATTTCATTTCTTCTGGTAGAGATTTTTTGTTTCAACAACGGATATCTTTCAGAGCCAAGAAGACATCTCATCCTAGCATCCTGCAAATGACAGTCTCTGCCATTTTTCACACCCATCATTTGGACTTCATTGATGGAAAATAGGCAAATGTGATTGATACTTCTGTGATAGCTTGAGATTTTCATTCACTGGGGAATATTACATACATAATTCTACTGTTGCACTAGAGGATATCTGATTTTGTTTATCAGAAACAGTATTTCTTGTAAAAGAAAAACCCAGGTACACAACACCTATCTGTACAAACGTACCAAGATCAACACAGCCCAAAGAAAAGGCGCAGACTGACATACATGCTGCTGTCCAGATCCTGTGGTCTCTGTACAGAGCACTACGAACTTGAGCTTGGATATTACAGCATCTGAGGGCTGTCCCAGCCACTTTAGCAGACAGTGAATTGTGTTCTCCTTTCTTTCTACTGGCTGATTGTTTGCATTCTTATATAAGTAGCACAAACAATTTTATCATTAGTTTAATAGATTTTTTTTTCTGCAGATACTTTCCCTCCTTCACATCACTGTGCTACTGAAGCTTCACTAATACAAAATCCATCATGATGTAACATGATAATTGGACCAGATTGCTGGAGCACAATGATACTCTGTATTATTACACTGTCATGTCACTTGCTCCTGTTGAGATAAACTAAAGATAATTTGAAACATCTCTTTATCATCTCCTGCTGCAAGGATTTCCTCTTTCTTTTTTCTAAATATTTTCCAAGCAAAGTTTTCTAAAACAAGAAGGAACAAGAAAGCTTTCATGAACATTTATTTTCATTCATGAAACAAGCAAAAACAAAGAAACACCTTTTTGTGTGTGTGTGTGTGTGTGAGCAGGGTGCAGCTAAGGACAGAAAAAAAGCATAAACATTTCTGGAATGTCTGAAATTTATTAAGTTTAAAGTTAGGATCCAGTTTTAAAATACCAGATCTTTTCATCTCTTCATGGAAGCTTCCTATATTTTCTGCTTTGTAATTTCTCCTCCTTTTCCTGCTGAACACAATAAACACCTCTGTAAAACATCACCTCAGGAGTCCTGTAGCACACCCTGCTCAGCCCACTCCGTGCTGTCTAAGAGCATCGCTTTCAGTTACATATGAGCACCCACCAGGTACCAGCTTTTCCTACTGTTGTTTCCTTACCAAAGTTCTACTATTATATGTAACTTCCAATTGCTTTCGGTTTATATTTTTCTCCCTGCAAGTCACAATCAGAGTAAGAGAGCTTCAGCTGAAAATGAGTTGAGTGGACAGAAGCAGAAAAGCAAAATACACAACTGCATAGCACTGATAAAATATTTTCTACTGAGTATCCAGTTTGCCCCCAAACATAACATTTTCATGGTTAAAAAAGGTCTGTAATTTGATAAATTTCATTTTTACAGTAACAACAAACAACTCCACCTTCTACATTTCTTTCATGCCTAGAGTTCTCACATACAGGTTCTATGACTGACGGCTCTCAAACTGCACTGCAAAGAACTGGGCACACATCTTGCTGCAAGGTGCAATCAGACACTGGTATGCCCACGAGGTTACAAACACAGCTCCATACACAGAACGTGTAACACACTGCTCCTTTATCCTGCCGTTGTCTGGCAGCATACGCTAAGCGGGAAGTCTGTTTTGTTTAACCTTCTGCCATCTTAGTCATCAGAGTCACGCATCAAAAGGCCTTTCTCAACAAAACTTCAATTGCCAGTGAGCTAGTATTAATGTTAGGAAAGAGGGGAGGAAGGGGAATAATGGATGAGAATCAGAGTGAGCTTTCTCCTGCAGGAGGAAGTCAGGGAAGCTAAGTACACAAGAGATGTTTACTTAAAAGGTTGATTATTTCAGAATCTAATTTAAAACCTCCACACTAAGGCATTTCCTTCAGTCAGTATTTAATGTCCTCTAAGCAGGTAGGATGGAAGGGCAAAGGTGGGACGTTAATAAGCAAACATCGTCTGTCAGTTTTGATAGTTGAATCAAGGGCGCTTAGCCTCAACATTGGCATGTGCTGTAAACAATCTGCAAGCTCCTACCCAAGCCTTTTACACACACAGCTTAGATCTTTTATACACAGAAAGAAAAGACAATACTCATACAGTCCATTCTGCATTTGCAGACTCTTCAAGACTCAGCAGGTTTATGCTGGGGGACACGGATGAGCCTTATTTGGTGCCACCCAAGTGCAGAAAGTTTAATCTTGGCAATGTTCACAGATGCAGAGTAGTGAGTGTACATGTGTGTGCGTTTGCACATGGAGAGAGAATGGAACAGTGGTTTGGTCAAACCTTGATTTTTTTTTTTGATGCTTTCCCACGCATGGCAGACAAAGTTGACTAAACATCGTAATGATAAGTCAAGCACCAAGAGAAAAAATATTATAAGGCGCTGCCACAAGCTTCTTGTGAGTAGCTGACAAATGTTCTTGTTTCCTCCCATGACATATGACATATGGTACTATCACTGACAATTAGCCCGAAGTTAAAGCAGCCTTGCATTATCGACATGTTGGAACAACTTTAGAGAAAAGTTGTGCTGCTAACAGAACCAAGATGAAATTTTTGCCCCCAGAGCGAGCCTTATACGTGCACAAACGGACAACAGAAAACGTGCATTGAGCAGCACCATGCACAGCATTCAACAATCTTCAGCAGGAGACACTGCCTACACTACACCAAAAACACTAACACAGATCTCTTAAGGAAACCTGGCTTTGTTATTCAGAATTCCTGTCAGAAAACTAGTATTATTCATGTGGTCTGATGAAGAGTATAAAGGAAACACTATGATTTCTCAATTTTTATTCCTATTTTTCCTATCAAATAACAGTTGAACAAGATCTCACTGATTTAAAACAAATATATATATTTGGTTGGTTATTAGACAGACTTCTCTGCTATGCTGCTTTGTTCTTTATTTGTGGATTACACTAATTAATGTAATTTGTTTATCATCACTTCCAAAGTGTACTTGGGGGTCTTCAAGCAGAGGAGATGCAGTTTTATTACCACTTCTCTTCACTAGTCGAATGTTTGTGGAAAAGCAATTCCACGTAAGTCTCTACAAATTTGTTGCTTAATCCATCATAAAATCACGCATATGCTATCAGTAATCCTATCAAAGGCAAATGTTCAGTATTTTCATCATGATTTACTCTCCGCATTACATATGACTATACTTCCCACCAGCTTGTAGACAAAGTATCCTTTATAAAAGCAGCAGTTATGACAAGTAATTTTTTTCATTACTTACTACTGTAGCATGCTGGCTATTTTTCAGAGAACTGAAGTTCTCTTCTTCATCAACCAGCAAAAACTATTTTTCATTACTTGAAGGGGTCCAGGCAACATCTCCCATCAGATCTCCACTTAATTATAACTGGCTCCATTCTTAGATTAAAGGTTGGTGATCTTGCAATGTAAAAAATATTTTTTTTTTCAGCTGTGGGCAATTAACAAACTCAGCAGACTGGAAAAAAAGTGCAGAATAAGGCTTCTGGGAAAAAAATAAGAAAGAAAAAGAAAAAAAAACACCAGAAACCAATTCAATTGCATCCATTGCTTTGACAGCTATATAATTACATGGGCCATAAATTACATTCAGTAATCACCTTGTTTATAATTTAATTCCCTGTAAATGAGTAGTGTAATGGAATGAGATTTTGTAATCACTAGATACACAGTGAGTACTCACTAGAGAGTACAGCAGAGAAAATCTCCCATCACATTTGTTGTTGACCACCCATAGGCTTACGATCAAGAGTCAGTGAAGGTCCAGGATGCCAGCGACTATCAAATTCCCAAAAAAGAGGTAACAAAGGAACTGCCCAAACTATGAAGTCATGTACAGAATGGAGTCATTAGCAATTGCTGCCATTACTAGTGTGTTCCTGATGCACTTTGCTTTTTCTGCACATTATAAGGAAACCACTTGTAAAACTGTGCTGAGCTGAGCTGAATGGAAGAAGGCTTGGTAAGAAGGTTTCTATTGCCTCCACCTACCAGAGGATGCAGGAAAGGCACCTTGCGGACAGAGGTTATGAATTTTCAGGACTGCAGTTTCCCAGACCACGCTTTATGTCTGAGATTCAGGCACTTCAGTGTTTTCTTAAACTCCCATAAGGTTGGCAGGCTGCACTTGTTAGTATCAGACTGATCCTGAGCAGTTTTACTGAGCTCTCCCACCTCCAATAAGCCATCTTCAATCACAGTGATTAATAATTACAGTTTCTTTGATCAGTAATGTTTGACTATACTTCCCACATTTCACAAAGGCAAACAAAAAACAAAACAAGAGACTTATTTATAGAGTCTCTATTCCATTAAGGCAGGGAAATTTCAAATATATATTCCAGGTTTACCCACTCTGCAATGGAGTTCTGCTGCTAAAAAATCCAAACAAATGGCATCTGCACCTGACTTGGAGCTGGTAGCTAAGGATTCTAATTACCCATCCAAGTCTGAGTTGGTGTGCAGCACCTCCTCGATATTAATCAGCGTCCACCAAGAACTAATCCTGGCAGCACAGATGACAAAGCAAAACAAAAAAAAACAAAACAAAAAAAGGGGAAAAATGGGTTCTGAAGGTTAATGTGCACAGCTGTCATAGGCTGACAAGGGGGAAAAAAGGCCAGATGTGGGATTGTGCAAGTTTCTATATTCCGCAGCCAGCAAGATGATGTGCTTTCAGAGCTCTTTTCTTCTAGAGATAATGGCACTGCTCCAAAAAACGAGACTATTCAAAATAGAGGAGTAAGTTGCCATACAAATTTCTGCTTGTGTTAAATATCCTGACGCATTGTTTTCTTTTGGATGTCTCAGCTTCCACTTCTTCACAGAGTTTACAGGTATAAATTCAGATCAATATCTGCAATGAGAGGGAAATGTTTGCAGCTCTTAGCTGCAGCATTCTGTTCCAAAGGAGGAAAACAAGGACTGTATACTAATAGGCACTATCTAAATACACATACCAACCAATTAAACAGTCTATATATGTAACCTTCTTCAGAAACACATTGCTTCATGAGCCATGGCACTGCTTCCCAGACTACAGTTATCTCAAAACATTAAAAAAAAATAGCCCTTACAGCTCTTCTACGTAGATCGAAAACAGATAACCATTTGGGAGATGCGTTTTCCAAACCTATATTCAAATGAATTTCATTTCTCATGCTGGTTACCTTTATTTGCATCTGGGAGCCTTACTCATGTTCTGCATACCCAGAAGAAAGATAAGAGGGCACATTATGAAGATCAGTAGGGAGGGCTGAAATTAAGCATTCACTGGTACACCAAGGAGGCTCCAGTGTTCAGTAATGAAGCAATAATCATCAAGCTAGATTAATGATTGTCTGAGAGAGTTCATCGCCTTGGGCCATTAACCCTCGTGTGGTTATTAATTTTGCAGAAGACATCTTATGCTGCTGAGGTCATTACTGCTGTTATTAACTAATGAAAGATAAAACATCTGAAGTTCCCTCTCTCATATATTTAGATATTCACACACCCATTTCTGTATGTACATGTGCCTGATTAAATTGGTCATTTAAAAAGTAAACGGGGTAAGTGTGTGGGGAGGTCAGAGTACCCGTAAGAAAGGCAAATTACCATAGACAGCTCTGCTCTGCCATCCAGGCAGTTTCCAGTGTCCCAAGCTATGTGATCTACTAGGGCAGAAACAGAACTGTTGATAATTAAAGTTTTGGGTTTTTTTTCCTACAGTGAGCAGAGATGTAGCCTACAGCACCACAAAGTTAAGCCTCAAAAGGAGGGAGAAATATCTGAGATGAAGCTGCTTTGTGACCAGGAGGTCAGCAATTTCCACTGCTCCAGTGTTGGCAACAGGTTGCACGGAAGCAAAGTTGCAGGAAAGGCCAGTATAAGCAGTGATCCTTTGAGACATCATTAATTAGCTGGTGAATGGTCCATGGCCCTTCACCTCCATGCCACCCTGTATTAGCATGTTGTTCCAAATCCACATATGTCAACACAGGTTTGGTCCCCCCCTTCCCTTTTTGTCCCCATATCCCAGAGGGCAGGGGTAAAGAAGACGAATGACAACTCTGCAAATTTCATTCCCATTGCGGGCTGCACCCAAGGAGGTAATGTCATCGAGTTAATCCTAAAGAAAAACAAGGCACGGAGTCACTCTGTGTGATGCCAGCTTGTGGTTTTGTTGTTCATTTTCTATTTGCTTTCATTCCTGCTTCAGCCTTCAGCATATAGGTCACCTTTGCACTTTCTCTGTGCAAGGGAATAGTCTGCTATGTTATCTGGCACATTTCTGCACAGAAATGATTCCTACAGAGTGGTAGAGATGGCAAAGAAAAACCTATGCAATACTCCAAAAGGTTCCTAGTGAAACTTAATTGTTAGAATAACAATGATTCGGTGGGCAACTAGTAAAGAAATGACCAAAAGCTTCAAAAGAAGACAATAAAACGCAATAATTACATTACAAGATGTTTTTGTTTTGTTT
>PPHD01006196.1:0-24986 GCA_002909625.1 Bambusicola thoracicus
AGGGGCTTTATTTTTGTTATTTGTAATTTTTTTCTGTTCTCAAATTATATGTATGTTGCCACTGGTAGTCCCTGCTAACGACAAGAACATCATCCAGACAAAATCCTCTGCCTGCACATGCTGGTAAATTTTATCACAGAATTCAGACCAGCTAATGAATCAATTTGAATGTTGGCATCTACATGCTGAGATTCATTCAAGTTCAATTTTCATTTTGAAATAGTTAGTTCGTGATATTTACAATAAAACCCATGCCCCAGTCTGAGGATATGTACACAGAATTTAGTAGATGCATTTAAATGTTTCTACTTTTTGATTACTCACTTTGCAAGTCCTTGCTGCACAGCGTTGTTCTCAAGGGCATTAATATACACATTCACTCCTGTCTTACAAGCTTGAGAATATCTTTTGCACTTACCCAGAGCCCTTGAATCCAAAGTGGACTGAAAAACAATATTGTTTTCTGAAAATGTTGAAGTTTTGAAACTAATCTCTATTCAACATTAGAGCAAAATCCAAAGCAGAGTCAAGTCAAGCAAGATATAAAACACTATCTTTCCAACCTCTCTAAGTGAGTGTCTTATTCATAATGTCCTTAATTCCTCTTGCTCTAGAGAAGAATTTCATCCCATGCAAAATCTTTTTAACATTTAATTCAAGCAGAAAACTGCCTCGAAAAAAGTCTGTTTTGATGACCTGTCATTTTCTGATGGAAAAAGCAGTTTTGTCAACAACACAAACCATGATCGACCCAAGATATATTCCCATTTGTGGAAATAGGACTAACAAGCACTAATATATGACATGTAGTTTCTCAGTCCCTTGTAGGATTTGTGCTCTAGCTCTAAATTTTCAAACCTGCAGAGCATTCTCAAATCAGCATTACAGCAATGTTGCATACAGGTAACTGAGTACCATTTGCAGCTCAAAAGTGGATCTTTTGCCCTTGTTCGTGTTTTTCAGATTTCTAGAACTAAACAACTGTATTTGTTTCAGGTAGAATGCATTCTTTTTCAGCTATGTCAGTTATACTGACACTTCTGAAAACTTTCTCAACATTAAAATCTTTTTTCAGACACTAATCCTTTGAAATTTGGCTTTTCAATTTTTTTTATGTGAAATGCGTTTAATTATTTGAAATGCAGTTGGCATAAAAGCAATGACCTGAAATAAGTAAATCAGACTAAGAAGTCATCTTTTCACTACATAAATGGTTGAAGCGAACCATGTTGCTAATACAAACAAAAAGACAAACAACAACCCTGGAGTAAGAGAGTGATCGGTAACCACTTCCACAGCGCTGACCGTCCCCAGGAAACATGCTCTGTTTGTCTAAGGGGCAGCCTCTGAGACAAATCCCAGTTCTGCTCAGCACCTAATAAGCTCGAGCTCACCGCCAGCTCTCATGGAATAATGCTGATGGAGTGGGAAATGTGTGCTTATTTTTGAGATTTAGGGGTAAAGCTCTCAGCAGTGTCACACCACCAAATGGAGCACTGTTTTTCCAGGAGGATGGGGCTTTGAACATTTAAAATGTATCCTGAAGAGCATGTTTTATCAACTGCTGCGCATTACAGGATTACATCTTTAAACACAATGATGTTGTCGGCAGCAGATACACAGATACACATGGCACGTTTTCAAACCGAAGCAGCATGAATCGTTTCAACAAGTGTAAGCGTGTCATACAGGGACAGAGTGATAGCTGTTGGGTGGTGATAGTTGTTATCATCAGCTGGCCACTTTTTCTTGAACCCAGAACGCTGTTGTTAAATCTCCACTCCATTTTTAGCAGTAAAAAGGCAAGGTCATGTGTCTAATGTGCTCACTTAATAGCAGGGAAAGAACTTGCCCACATCGTGAAAGCCAAGGTATTCAAAATACAAGCCATGACTTAAGCTACATCCCTTCAAATCAGAGTTAGCAGGACATAGTATCGACTACTTTTGTAAAAACAAAAGAAATCAGAAAACAGAAACAAAACAAAACCCCTACAATTGCACATCCGTTCCTCTAACTTGAAAGCTGTTCGTTTTTCAGGAAAATGTTTTTTTGTTGGCTAACCCTCTATACTTAATAGAGAGTGCCTCAGAGTGACCATTTAAGAAGCTGGCTAGTAAGTATTGAAAGGAAATCTTATTATTACCTGCCTACCTACAAGATAACAAGATTGCGTTTCTATAGCACTATCTGATGACTGAAGGTCATATACTACTCATACTGGAATTCATAAATTTTAAATAATTTTTTAAAAATCATCTGTGAACAGCTAAAAAGGGGGATAAAAATTTGCACACAATAATGCAGCTCATGGTTCCTGGCTATGACGTGGCTCTTGACAGCACAATTCCTTCATCTCTCCTAGATTTCCTTTGCAGAGAGTTTAATTCTCTCTGCTCTTCAGAATAAACACCAAGAATTTAATGCTAGTAACATTAGTAACTGACAAGTAAAGAATTCCCCCCACACCTTTTTTTTTTTTTTAAGATATATATTCAACGAGGTAACATATTTGTCTTGAAAGTATCCATATTTCCATTGATAGAAATAAGTGAGAAAGTGACACTTCTAAAACCAGCTAAAATAAGAAGCATTAATAATACACACTTTTAGATTAGATAACCTTAGAAATGTACTTTTTAGCATTCTCCATAATTAAATCCCAATTTGGACATTTATGCATTAACTTAACTTTTCATATATAAATATTTCCATTGATGTAACATGTATCCAAGCCTTTTAAACATTAGGGCCTCAGCATAAGGCTAATTAGATGCAAACAGCATTTGTAAATATTTTTGTGACATCAGCTGTCCCATATTTGAAGCTAAACGTGCCTACTGCCATGCCTAATTGTTGATTTTCTATTAAATATTTTGCTTGTAAATACAGTGGTGGAAATTGAAGTTTAAACTTGCTTATTTGGGTATTCAGACCCAAACTGATACACATTATAAAGAAATAAACACTGTTTATTAATGTGGCAGAAATACTGCTGGTACATTAACCACACTATAATTAAGAATGTCAAAAATAACATATGCCTATGCATTAGCAGAAGCACTGTAAGAGCACACTGTATGCACATAGACAAGAGACCAAGTTTGTAGAATTCAGGTCCATTATTGCTTATAAACAATGAAAGGAAGCTCTTTAATTCAGTATATAACAAGATGGACCAATTACATATTGAAAGCTAATGAATAGACCCTTATGATATCCATACAGTGATTTGAGGCACAGAGCTAGACTTCTGATATCTGTATCAGCCACCATGACTTGGCACACAGCTCTGCAAGTGCAACCACTTGTACACACTATTAGGGATGCTCAACACCAGGCTAAGCACCCTTCACTCCGGTCTCAAACTTGTGCTTTTTCCTACAGTAACGTCAGGTATTTTAACTGATGATGGAGAGGAGCCAAAGAACAAATCTTCCACCTCCATGAATGTGCGCTTGTGCACATGCAGACAGCTGTCAGCCTCCTTGCACATCCAGACTCACCAATCACTCTCAAAGGAACTGATTCCATGTTTGCCTCCTGATGCAGTTAACTAATGAAGGTGATTATCCCCAGGTCACCAAGAGACGACTGTTACCACAAACCAGAAGAACTGGGAGCAAGAACACCACAACGCTCTGATCCACTAGCAATTTATGAGCCAGGATTCCGTGACAAAAACATGGCACAATGTAGTGATAGACCTTCAGATGTGTGTATCTGAATTTGCTTGTTCAACAACAGAAGGCTTTGTGTACCTGTTTTTGATCTGCTGTATCAGACATACATTCTTAAGTCCTTAATCGTCATCTCCATGAGTGTCTGACAGCAACATCATTTGCAAACATGCTTTCTGTAAATCTTCTACTGCAAAAAAGAATGCCAACATTGTCCCCTCAGATGATTCAGTCAGTTCTGTTCTGAGAATCTCCTTGCTGGCAGTCTACCCTGAGACTTCAGAAATATCCTTAGATCTATGGCACATGCAAATTAATCCAAAAATAGAAGTTTGTGCAATAATTCTAAAAGCAAAGACAAAACACAAGCTCTGAGGTGCTCAGAATCATGCACTCTTCAGAAAAGAGAAGACTCACCAAGGTCAAATTAAACCAATAGCACAAGCACCGGTCTCTCTCTACCACTTGTGTAAGTGAGCAGTCATCCGCAAGCAGTGAGCATTTCCCAAAGAGCCCTGTCCTGAAGATCCCACATAGGCAAATCTATCCCTAACGTGGATCTGGCCTGGTATCTTTTCGTACATAACACATCCAAAATTCTGTTCTCAGAAGCAGGCATCACGGCAAACCTCTCCCTCCTTGTACTGCACAACTGCCTTTAAGAGAAATATGAGCTGCCTGCAGCTGGCTTAACTCCAGAATTAATTATCTGAGATTAGCGACCTGTACGAACCTTGCTGATTCCAAGGAAATGCACTGAACAGGCTCCAAAACAAATGCAAAAACAAGACTTTTTACACTGAGTACACTAGATAGCGCAAGGTATTCTTCCCTTGAAAGAGAGAAAACTCAGACCAAGCATTCACTAGAAAGGTGCCATCCAAGGGTTTAGGGGACTCCAAAAACGAATCTCTCATTTTTAACTCTTTCTTTACTGTTTTTCAGGTTTCTTTTAATCCACCTAATTCCTTCTCCATGCCCCACTCCCAGCAATTCCAAACAATAAAAGGCTATATCCTGATAGTTTCCAGTGGTTTTGGTTGGCTGGTTGATTTTTTACCTCACTCTGTTTTCTGTTGTTCAGAGTTGGCAGCAACATTTTTGCCATGGCCATAGTGCAGGACCATTGGCAGTGAAGGGTGTACTTCACCATCAGTTAATTTTCAACAGTGTTTAGGCCACAGCAGTTAGAAATGTTCGTGTGTTCAGGACATTCACTGACATCTCACAAGCAGATACGGATACCTCAGAACAGGAGCCAGCATGATTCTTAAATTCATGTGCTCCGTAAGGACCTGTATCATACCTGAGCCTCCCAAGTGCAATGGAAGACTTTATTCCACGAATCAGAATCCGTTCAAGCAGAAATGTAAATTTTCTTCAAGTTACAGGTTTCTTTCAATTTTCTAGTGAAATAAGAGGAAAACATTAATTAGCAGTTTCCAAATAATTTTTGAGAAATATAAGGGGTGCTTACTTTAGACTACACAGCCAAACAGAGCTGCAAGGCAAGAAAAGTTTGGGTCTTGAATGACTAAATTGCTAGAAAGAAAATGATCAGTTTTGGCACCTTTATGTCCTTTTAATTCCCACCTACTGTAAGAACAAACAGTGCTGGGCAGCATTCCAGAAAACACTGCTGAAACAAAGGAAGTATTATATAGAGGGCTCTAACTCCTACAAACATGAACCAAGACCCTGAGGTAAGTAATCTGTATTTATTCGTATGCTTGCCTGCTGAAGGAGCCTAACTATTATGTTAGAAATTCCAAGACTCGGACTTCCGTCTGAATTTATATTGGTAATGTTCTGTTCATAGTCAAAATTGTATCAACCTCTAACATTGTCTCTAAGTCAGAAGAATGATCTTCGTTTATGATTAAATGCAATGCATACGTAAGTGGCACTTACTGACATAAGCTGCAGTGCCTTCTTTATTGAGCTGTCTTTCTAGAACAACAGAAAATAGACTGACTGAATTAAAATGACTGGAATATGCCCATATACATCATATACAGTCTAACAGTGTAATGCAGTTGCAGAACTCCATTAGGTATACAGAGGGAGGACAGAGGGAAGGTGCACTGATTCATAATTAGCCAAGCTCACACTTTTCTTTTAAAAAACTATCCAGAGTGAAACAACAGTGAAAGAATGGCCATATATGTACGTTTGCGTTTCTCTATACTGTAATAGTACACTTTTGCAGCACACTGAATGGAAACAATTAGTACTCTTTACTTTTTTGACTGAAAACATGTCCGACAAGTAGCTGTATAACTAACTGGTCAAGCATTTACAATTTACACAAAATCACTATTTTATAATGCTCTATGATGTTGGACCCTTCTAGAAAGGCAAGGCTGCTAGGCAAGAAGTGTCCTCATGCCACATACACTGTGTCAGAGAATAGGTCATTTCAGGAGATTAACAGCACCATCATGTTCACACAGACACGTACGATCTATTTCTGTCACAAATAAGTATTTTTCCACAATGTTAATCAGAGCAAAATTTCCTTAACTTCATTAAAGCTCACATTTGCAGACCTTTCACAAGAGATAAGAAAATTCTTATTTATCCTCTGAGTGAAAGGAAAGCCCTCTGTGTATTTAACACACATTTTATTTGTTTTTAAAATATATTCAGGCATTCCTGTGCAGTTTGTTGCTAATGCTTAATGAGCCAAATCCTTTTAGCTATTTGTCCACAGCTATAAAATTCTCTATTGGCCTCTTCCTCGAACTGGAGGTTTCAACCCTGACTTACTAATAGCTGCCAGTGAAAAACAGTCACTCCAAAGGCCGTCTCAGCACAACCTAGAAGCCCATTGCCCTTGCACAGCGCTTATAACTGATGGGGAGTCTGAATGGGAACGTGCACAAGTGTGCAAGAAATGTGAGAACCAGCCTCCAGTGCAGGTAGCCCTGTGAAGGACAAAGCAGGCAGGCCAGCATCCTGATACTGCCTCCATACAAAAGGTCAGATCAGGTGAACTCTAGAGGTCCTCTCCACACTCCCGATTCTTTGCTCATGCTGTGACACCTGCAAGAAATCCATCAGCTAGGTAAGGCTGGGCTGTGGGGAAATTCCGGTGGAAAAAATCATTTGCTATCAAAAAGATAGAGAAACTCAAAACTGTAAAATACTCTCTCTTAACTGCTGCTTCTCATTATTTTGTATTCCTTTACACTTCTCTTTCCTGTGCCCTGCCTCGGGGGTTCATCCCAACACAAAGCCACAGGCTGCTGTGGGGGCCCACAACATGTGCTCTTTCTCTCATGCTCAGAGGGGTGGATAGCCCTGCATATTGCCTTCCCTGTTGGGTGTCCAGATTGAAGGCATTGAGGACATCATCATGATTGCAGGCATGAAAACCTGCTTAACAGGCAGACAGAGATAGCTTGCATCAGCTGGAGGCATGGAAGTACTTTCCAGAGCACCCACATACAGGAAGCTCTGCAGTAATTCAGCGTGGGAGTGGAGAAAACCAGTAGAAGACCTGGTGAGATTCACCATCCTCCCAGAAAAGCTCCTTTGCCAAACATGCACTCAGCAACCCCTTCCAAGACTGCTCAGCCCCTACCAAGACGTAGCCACACTGTGTGGCAGCAACACAGCGCTGCGGTCTCAGGCAGAGGGGACAGGGCTGCCTGTGAGGTCAGCAGCACCTGGGGTGAATCTCCAGGTCCTCCTTCCTTACAGCCACAAGGACAGCCTTCCCAGCACCCAGGGTGCTGCCAGCAACACGTACACCACAACAGCAGTAGCATTAGGGCTAACTCTAAATCCGTTAAGACGCAGAAACCTTAGACAAATATAGCACTGCTGGGAAATAAAATCTAAGAAGAAATTGCACTGCAACCAACCCTGACTTCCTTTATACAAGGTAACTAAAGAAAGGACTCTCTATAGGCTATTTGGACACCTTATTTAAGTTTAGTAAGAGGATCTGATACCGTAATTATGGTCACATGGAGATATCAAATAGCTCAGCTATGTCAGAAATCATTTATACAGGATTATTTATTTTTGCAAAGGATACCAACGAACACCTACCGGTTTAAATACAGGATTCTAATACACAACAAAAGCTGTAGCTCCCTCTAACAGTAAAAAACTAAAAAGAGCCCATGCCAAAAGCTTTAGCCAGAGATACTCCTAACATGGTCATGAATACACATTCTGCCAGAAGCTCTTCCACTAAACATTAAGTGAAGCTCATCTTTGGATCTTAATTTTCCCCAGATTTGATTCTGAGCCGATCTGTAATAAATAAAATTTTCAGTGTTGAACAGATCTGTCTTAGGCCCTGGAGTTCTATAATCACTGTATTTTTAAATTTCCTTAAAAATTCAATGCAGTTGTCAGATACATGCTCATTTTAGTTATGCATAGGTGGGTTTGCAGTGACATCAAATGTGCAATTAGCCCATTCCCAGGTGAACATTCTCTGCAGATATGTCACTGGAGAGTCCCTTTCACATCCCTGTCTATTTAGAGGTAGCAATAAACCAGTTGTCGCAGCCTTCACGCTTCAAACTGATTTCTAAAGCTGTGCTTCTGCAATACCTTCCCATGCTCCAGCACCGGTGCTGCTGGAACATACCCTGCTGAGGAAGGACCACATGGATGGATACCCTGACACAGGGCTTCCCTTGGCAAAGGGGCATAGCTATGACAACAACCAATGCAGCAAAGGTGCCAGTGAATTATTACGCTTTTACAAAACCTGTCTGTGAAAGAGAAAAGCAATCAGGCACTGGGAGTGGTTTAGGATAAGTAATCCTGCTACCAACAGGAATAAAACTTCTCTAGAACAAGTTTAACTCACTTGTTACTGAAGAAAACGTGAGCATCTCAGTACACGAGGTACCATTACCACTGACAGAGCTAAAAAAATGCCAAGGTACAATCCTCCACCAGTACAGGTCAAAATGACCTGACTTTAGGGCTAATCTGCAGCCCTCAACCCAGGTTCATGGAGCTCCAGCTGACTAGTGCCAATTAACCCAGGAGAGCATCTCTCTTCACTTCAGCACGCAGAAAGCATCACCTACCAATCAGTCACACAAAGAAGGGATTGTGCCCTCCCTTGGGTATTTCTCCCAGCACCCCCTCACAGACATCAGTCATACCCAGTGTAAAATTCCGTTATAACCTCAGTGGTCCTCCTGAAGGCCGTGCCGCTCTACGGGTGCTCCTGTGCCCAGCTGCCGGCACTCCTCGTGTTCATCACTGCAGGACGGACCACAAGGTGCTCCCCAAGGCTTTACAACCAGTGAAAATCGGCACCAGCTTCGCAATTCTGGCACAACATGTCTTCCCTTTGAAGTCTGGTTGCTGGTTTTTACAGTTCTATTTTTAAAATGTATTAAAGATGTTTAAAAGTGGCAGGGACTTCCAATAAAAGCCATGTTGTCCAGAATCAGGATGCTGGTCCCAATTTAAACTGGCTGTTAAACAATAGTATATCCAAATAAAAGTGGTCTGATTTACAAAATACCTCAAGACTGATTGAACGTTTATTATCCAATTTTTTCTTTTTTCAGGTCTTCAGAGGTCATTCTCTCTTTATCTTATTTGTCTACCAAGCTTCCCACAACTACCATGTGGAATACGGATTCACTTACCACGTTGGAAAAGCTACTGTTAATGGGAAATACTAAAGCACAGCAAAGGAATGATGCTAACAAAGATTTAACATTTCCCTTGGCTGCGTGCACTATTTAAACAACAGCTTACAATGCCATCACAGCTCTGCCTTCTGAAACACACCCGGGATACAATGCAACCAAGCTTCTGGTTTTTATCATCAGGCATTTGTATTTCCCATTGTAAACTGAACTCATACTTAAAAATTTATATCCATATCACGTTGGATTTTCTGTTCTGGAGAAATGAAGGAACGTAGATGGGACAGAGGCTGGAAGAGAGCATCTCTCTAAGGAGGCACAGAGAAGATCCAGGGTCTGCCTGGAGTCCGCAGACCTTCGCCTGCGACTGACCTCCTGCTTCTGCTCTAGTCCTGGGTGAATCATTTCACATCTCCATCTGTCTCATCTGTTTAGACTGAACTCCTCAGGGCATGGTTTTTGTTTTGCTTTGTGTATTTATGCATCGATTTATGTTAGTTATTTTCTAACTCCAAAATTTAAGGTGATAATAGAAACTAGGCACAATACATGAGCAAAAAATACAGCAGAACAATGTGCAAGGGGATTGAGGTTGATGATCCAGGAAAAGTCAACCTCCGTATAAAGCTTTTGCCAACATTTTCATCACCAAGGTTTGTATTTCCATGGTCTGTACATGTACCTTGTAGCTATTTCCCAGCAACATGCAACCAAAAGAGGCTTCCTGCCCTATCAAATCCTACCACATCACATAAGTCTGCCGTAAAATAAAGCTAAACAGTAACAACCAAAATTGGCATTATTTCCTAAAATCTTTGGCAAGTAAATGTAATAAAAATTGAATGGAAATCTTAGATACAAGTACCTTCTATGGACTTTCTCTCCTATCGATACCTTTCCTATATAAATGGTAAAATACCTGTTTCCTGTTCCACAGACTGGAAAATGGGAGCAAAGGACAAGTAACGCAACCTGCCCAAGGTGACAGCTGACTTGCACGTCCTCTGCAGTGGACCACACAACTTGTCAAGCAAATTGCACTGTAACAGTGAAGTCATTAGGCCTCCAAGATTCACGGTTAGCAAGCATTCCTAAAATTCTGATTAAACATTTTGTTTCCAAGTAGTTTTAAATTGGATGTGTCATTTTGTAAATGACAGATTGCTACTATACAGTAAGTGAGCGTTTTTTTAGTCTAGGACAGCAAATACTTGAATATATTGGCACCAAGTTTCAGATTATACTTTCTACTGAACTCTTGCCAAAAATGATGTATCTGTGTCCTGCTTCTGGAAACAAAATCTGCAAGTGGGTTTGTTGTCTTTAGTAATACGTAGAGTACCAAAAAATAGCATTAACTTGTCACTCAAATAGAACACTAAGCAGACCAAAGAAATACATTTTCCCAGAAGTACATATGATTATCTGTCAAAATATTAAACTGAAAAAAAAAGAAATTTTGGCAAGAAAATTACAACCTTATGCTTCCAAAAAGGAAAATAACACAAAACAAACCAAAATAATGAAAACCCACACTAGATATTAGTAAAGTTGAACAGATGTATGGAGGGACACTGCATGTTTTATAGGATGGATAACTACCTTTAGTGTATTTGAATAATTTACCTTTAGTTCCTGTTGACTGGTAGGGATGTCTTTAAAAGAGTGGGCTTTAACCTTCACACAGCATATATTAACTCAGAGACTCGGTCCTTTTCACTGTTTTTATCAGCTCAACTAGCTGAAACCTATCACACCTCCAACACATTAAAGAAATCCAGAGAACATAGAAGAAAGAAAAAAAAACATTATTTGGACAGCTGAAGGGAGAATTTTTCTGGTTATTTCATTGGTAGCATAAAAGACTTGAGAAAAGAAATCACAATGATGCCAGCTCGTAAAGCAAAAGAGAGTTGGAGAGTTAAACTGCTTTTTGTGTACAAGCGTTCAGACACATCTTTTCTGTCTCTAGATGAGAACTGTGCAACACTCTATACTGAACACAAAAAAAAAAATCACTGAGAAATAGGCAGTAAAACATATTTAGTGTAAAGGCCACCAAAGAACAACGGTCATGCTAGCCTCCATGTTGCTGCAGTACTGCCATATTTTATTATTCCTTTGGCAGAAAGTCCCACTGCAAAGCATGGCACAGCATATCAGGGCAGGTTTCTGAGAAGCCCAAGCTTAGTAAGGATATGGCTGGGTATAAACACACATGTAGTGTTAGTGCAACCATATTATAAGCTGGTTAAGATGAGCCATGACTAGGAGGCATCATTAGTAATCTTCAGTGCCAAAACCTCATCATTTTGGGTTGCCCGTGTCCATATGCTGTCATTTTCTGTTGTCGTACTCTAATTCTTCAACTTCTGGCTAATGATATATAAAATTTTATATCAGAGAAATAAAATTCTATCAACTATTAGCATGCTATATTAATTCTTTGGTAGTTTGAATGTAGTCTTGGCAGTTCACCCACTGACAATCAAACTACATACAGGGCTCAGAATGTTTTTTTCCTGTCTCCTCTCCAAGCTGCAACCATGATTCAGCCATACTTGTTTCTTGGTGAGAAGGATCTGAATTGTTTCTAAATCTAACTTTTTATCTTGTTGTTTCTGTAAACTGTCATTCCTGAGAAAATGTAGAACATATGTAAAACCAAGCCTCATCTCTACTAGACTAGATTCAATTATTAGATTGGAGTGACAAAGAATAACGTCATGGAAAGAAGGGGCAACGTCTTGAAATTATCTGAGAAGAAATATACTTCAGGGTCATTTTTATATTGGAAAGATAATTAGTCAGATATTTAAAGACTGTTTCTGAGATGCAGTAAATGATACAGGATAGGTTAGCTGTAGAATGGTTCAGCTTCTGCTTAGAAAGCCAGACTAAACAGTAGGTTGGAGGTACTAAATGAGAGACCTGAAGAATGCTGAGGGAAGAGGGACTGAACAGCAACTGCCTATGAAATTAAGCTTTTATGTTAAAAAAATAACTCACTTATTTGATTAAATGCTAAAATACAAAAAGAAAAACAAGAAACTTACGAGCTTTGTTGAATAAGAGGTTTGCTTTAAATTCTACTCAACAGTAGACACAGATCCTGATATTACAGATGATCTCATGCCTGTTTTTCCCTTTTGGAACCTCACAACTCCTGTACTTAATAGATATTCTTCCACTATACAATGCTAAATATTTGTATTTACTTATGGATTGAGCCCCATTTTGTGCAGCACATCTACCTGCATGACTTTGCATTGCAGTACTAGACCCAGATTACTCAGCAACTTCTGAATTTAAACCTAACATTTGGACTAAAATGCTGCTATTTCCATTATCACTGTAGATTTATTTTTAACACTAATTACAATAGTATGCACATCGTTTTAGCCTACAAGCCACAGATCAAGGATAACACTGCTTCACCATTTGCATTTGCAATGGGTTTCTGCAATCACTGCTCCTATTGATAATTTTTTTCCTTAATGTCAGAGCAAAAAAAAAAAAATCAAAAGCACAAGTACATCATTACACTGAAAAAAAATGCCTTTAAGAGTCTGACAAAGAGTGGTCCTCAAGGGGTGGCATGTTTTCTTTTGAGAATCTGCTACTGTAAACTGGCTTCTGGAGCTCACTGTCCACATGCAATCTTCCCGGCCTGTATGGGCAATCATAACACTTCATTGTCCAGTGCTATCATTACAATATTGTTATCATCTGAGCTTGAGTCTGACACTTTCTCTAAGACCTTTCAAATAACCCCTTTACTAGGCTTCAGTACCAAACCATTCAGGGCAAATCTCTGCTTTGTGCTTGTCAGCCTTAATAGACTGGATGTCACTTCTGCCTGTACGAAGTGCCCGCTCTTCAGCTGTCAGTCAGTCCTTGCGGTGTCAGCCGAGAGCATGGCTGGAGCCGCTGGATTAGAGGGTAGTTACCACAGCTGTCAGATTACTGACAACCTGACACCCACATCCCCAACTTCCTTTTGCTGCATTTGGTTTCCATCGAGCTCCTTGGACCTTTCTTAAGGTGGATCCATCTGCTCAAGTTAAACAATAAACGTTGTCACCAGCAGGGATAGTTTTGCCCTCGCCTCCGACTGCTCTTTGGGGGCTGCCCTGCCTTCCACAGACACAGGCTATCAAACGCCATTTCTAAACTTTTGCTAATTTCTGTGTGGAGAAAATCAGTCTTCTCAAGCCTCTGTGCTAATGATGTCCTTCCTACAAACTGTGCCTCCATGTTTGGACATCTTTTAACCGCTGATATCTACCTTTAGTCAAGTGAGCTGGGAAGTTTTAACCCCCATATATTTTGTATGTTCTGCCACCCCAATCCTTCTCCAGTTCCAATCTCAAAGGGCTACAGAACAGGCAGTTCTGTGAATAGCTTACAGTTTTCGGAAGTAGCATGCATTATAACAACTCTCTATAGGACTTGCCTTGTATTTCACATTCCACAGATGATGTGTATGTTTTTCCTATCTTTCATATATAAATTATAGCCAAGAATTTAAAATAGCTTTCAAATACTATTTAGGACCAGAAACAGTCACACTCATGGACTTTGGCTGTGTCCTCACTTTGCGGGACATCTCTTAAACTGAGCTGCTCATTCAGACTTGGTTACCTTGCTCTTTTACCTCCCTGGGAACACAGACTACGGTTCTAAGCTAACCACAGCTCGTTGAGGTATATCTACATCCTGTCTCCCACTGATTACAGCCAGCTACACAGTCAAAAGCAGTTCTCATCTTCTGTCCAGATAACAGAAAGAAATATCTATTTTAAATAATGCTTTTGTTAAGCTTTCAGGGAAGTAAGGTGAACAACATTGAGAAACATCCCAGTGGTGGAAGACAGCACATGTCTGTCAAGGCTGGCAAGAATTTGTACCCATATCTCCCTTGCAAAAATTTAAAATTTAAATTTATCTTTAAAAAAGGAAGTTCAGTTCTTCAACAGTATTTTAAAGATAATGTAATTTGCTTCAAGATAATTGGAACCTGTAATATAACTCTGGCAACAATCTTAGTAACTAATTATGTGAAATTCTTGTGGAAACACTTCCATGCAGGACAAGAGGCAGTCACTCCCTTACACAAAGCAGCGTGAGTAGCATACAGAAGAAAAGGGACAGGTTCTGGATTATCACAAGCTCTGTTTTTTTCCATTTAGTACTAAGCATAGATGTTACATACAGTGGGTAGTTTGCAACGTGGGCAGTTCATGGTGATCTGTAAGGCTGTGCAGCCTTACTTACTGAAACTTGAGTGACTGGCCTGCAAATTTCAGGCAGAGGGATTTTGTTCCCTCTTAACCCACTCCAGCTCTACATCCCTTACTCAGTGCCATAGGTACTGCAGTCCCAGTCTTGCTAGCTAGCTCTACCACACGTGGTATTCGAACACCTTCTTCAAAAGATCATGATACACTGAAATACAATGAAAATTCTTGGTTTCAGATGAAACCTGCCTGAGTCTAGTTCAATTTTTTATTTGCAACTCTTCTACATGACTGCAAAGATTTTTTTTTTTTAATAAGAAGGGCAAATTTAAACAAAATGGCTTATATATAATGAACCTTATAGATATTCTATTAGCTCTTCTACAGACAAGATTGTTTCAAATTTAGAGCTAACTTTTCCTTTTTCTTTTGATAGGAATTCCATTATGATGCATGAACTTTTCTATCTTTTTCAAATTTGTTTTCAATGTTTGCCTTCTTATTACATTTCACGCTTGTGCAACTATTGCCTTGGAAGGCAGGTAGATGTGACTATGGATACTCTTCACCTCCTCTAAACTTGCTAACAGAAAGGCAGCAGTTCTTTTCCTGAAACCAGAAGCTGAGTAATTCAGAGTACAGTGCCTCCAGGAGCATGCTGCTGCAGCAGCCTGGGTGCAGAGCAGCCTGCAGCAGCTCCAGCAGGACTTCGACAGTGAGAGCACACCCTGTGACAGCCATCCTTGGGGTTAGTGCTTTTCTATACACAGATGCCACAGTTACTATCAGGATGCAGGTAATTATCGACGTGAGGCTTGAAGGCCATCTATTTACTAGAAGAGGAACTAGCAAAGGCTGATAGTGTCAGAAGCTCAATATCTTACTAAGCTATTTTCATTAAGAAACAGATTGGGCTGCTACCAATATGTTATACTAAAAAAAAAAAAAAGATAAGTAAACATAGGATTGGCCGTGCATGTTTTTCTGGTTTGTACAGGCTGTCACCTCAAAACACATCACAGAAGTACTCATCAAAGCCCGCCCTTGTTTTTAAGTGCCATTATACCCCTTTCTAAGTTCCAGGCACTTTCCTTCGTTCTCCAATTTGGAGTTTACCATATTGGAAACTGAGCCAATACTTTGTAAGAACTTTGGGATTTAGCCTCTTGATCTCATGATAAAAGATATAGCACTGACATTTCCCAGCCACGTTTCTGGAACAGAGCACTCCCTCATTAAATCAGTTACAGGAAAAGATAACAAGCACCTCCAAATTTGCAACAAGATTTCAAGAACATGCATGGGAATTGCTTTCTTTTGATGATGTCCGCTGCAATGAGCCAACTTTATTTAAATATACTTAAAATATTTATTTTAATTCTAGAGGTTCTCAAAACATTGCACTGTAATATATTTTTAAGTGAAATGAGGGTTATAAAAATGCATTATTAATCCAATTCAGCTGAACAACTGTCAGAAATGTCATACTTAGATCCATTTGCAGAAATTAATGCGTAATATTACCCAGTAGATAGCAAGGCACAATTCACAGTAGTGGGTAAATCCCTGTTTGAACAGATGGACTGAAATGTTGGGATATCAAACTGACTAATTTGGGTACCTCCCAAGTAACCTCCATAACCATGGGTGTGCTGTTATTTTTCTGACTGCCAGGTACAGTTACAGCAGAATCCAGCAGCGCTCCTCCATTCACTGTGTGCAGCACCTGGACATCATTCACGGAATTAACCAACCCAAGGGAAGAGGTCTGCAAATAACAGTCACACCTTCCTCTTCAAGACACAAAAAGGAGATGTCACATCTCTAACACGCCAAAGAATCTTCTTTAAACCCAACTGGGGACAAGTCAGACCCAACAGGGGATGCATCCCTCCACTGCTCACCAACCTCCAGGGAATTTCTGGCTTCTCTCCATCATGAGCCATGCATGTGTTCCTGTCACTACCGGTGAAAACTGCTGCAATGCCTTATACCAGCAAACTGAATCTAGAGTTCATCTGGAGACTGCCTGTGTAAACTTCTCCTCAATGAAACCTTCATCAGCAAGGCTGCTTCTGTAGGCAACTACCTAATGTAAAACAGGGAAAAGAGTTAACCTTCTGCAAAGGTAGCAGTGCCAGAAATGGAAGTGCATCACTTTCCCAGAAGTCTTCTGTGCCAGTACCATCTCCTGGCCAGTGCTTTGCCCCAGAGGATTGGAAAGCCTCGGGAAGGGTTCCCCAACATCCCAGACCACTTGGGTCTCCTAATAATCCATGTGACTGCAAATCATGCCTCAGCTTCTCATTGAGCCCAAGGATAAGGTTAACACAGAACAATTCTGCTCAGCCCCTGGAAGAGTGAGGAGTTGAAAAAAAGTAGTTGTTTGGTGACAGGAAACTCTGGACTTCTATTTTAGATCTAAAAAGAATGCTTTTGTTAACAGTACCTGCTGAACTCAGTAGTAAGTAATACTAAGTTGAGGTATCCTGCTTTATATAACTCTTTATTGCAATGCCCACTATATATTTCTTTTAAGAACACCACTGGCAAGTATAACATATTAACAGATTCCCTTCTAAATTTCTTTTTTTTTTTTAATTTAATAAAGGCTTGTGAGTTACAGAAGTGCAAAAAGTGCTTTAAACCTCTTAATTTGTTTTGTTTACTTCTATAGCTTAAAAAACAGCCAATTGTTTTTAATTGGTTTAAAAAAAAAATTGCTTGAGGCAGAAAACTAGAAAACCAATCTTCTGTCTGGAGTAAATTTTTACAGCTGCCTTTTAAACCTCTGAAAATAGGGTTTATAATGGAAGTGCTGACACAACCTTATCTACAATATATCAGTGTGAACTGTGCCGCTATAATAAGCAGTTATTATGTATGTGTAAAAATAATGAGAGCCAGTGTCTGAGGAGAGTTAATGTAAAATGCTAAGCAATTGTGGTTGGTTACACAGTATAGGTTAATATTCTTTCATATAGCTACACTTTTTCCCCTTTTGTCCTCCAGAACTCCTAATGAAAATTTTGATACCTGACGGTAATGATAAGCAGCCATTCACACGTCCTTTGTGTCAAGGCTAGAGCATTAATGCTTTCCTTCATATAACATTTTGCATAGCCTAAAGCATCTATTAAAATCCTTTGTAAAATTCATGAAACAAAAGTGGTGGGTTGAGTCTAGTGGGAGAGCAAGTAAGCTGCTTATTAGCAAAAAGTCAAAAACACAGGGCCAATTACAGATCTGAACAAGAAGGGCTACAGAACAGCACGGGGAGTAATTCTTTCTTCAGCCCAATGGGCTCAAGTGAGAGGCAACCTAGATAAAAATATAGCAAATATTCTAAGCAGTAATTAAACTAAAATGTTTGGAGTTAGAAACAGCTCTATAACAACTGAAGGATATGCTCAAGTAAAACAATTGTCTGGTCTCACATAGATGCTAAATTGGAAGGATTTAAGACTGCTCCCTAAAGGAACGACTAAGGGGTAGTCAAGAGGAGCTGTGAGCTCGGGAGATATGTAAAAAAATCTGTATGGTATTTCAAATGCTATAAATTAGATAAAAAATGAGCTTTTCTACTCAACAAGCAACATAAAACTGAATAAACCACAATAAGATTGCCCTTTTTCTGTTATAAACTTGACATTAAGCCTGTCACGTTCAGTGACAGCCTAACAGACCTCATTCTTTACCCTTTGGAATTTGAAAGATTGGCAGATGTCATGATTTCCTTAACATAGAAGACCTTGCAGATAATGTTCACCACACATACTTTTAGTTTCCTAACTTCTCTCCCCTACTTTCACATTCACTGCTTAAAATTTCCAAATAGGACTTGAATTTTTTCTCTGGTCAATAATGGTTTCTGACCCTGAGGAAAGCCTTTTATTGACAAAGAAAAAACATGACACGGGCAGCAATTTTTATGATTTGCTTTACTATTCGAAACATGCCCTTACATTCATAATAATGAGCTGCTTTGCACAAAACAGCTCATTATTATGAACAGAGGGCTATAATATTGTTAAGTTCTTTGGAAAGCTGAGTCAAAGCAGAAATAGTTGAGGTTAGCTCTCAACTGGAAGCAGTTTTCCCTTTAAAACATCCCTCCTCCCCTTTAAAATCTTTTGAAAAAACACAAATGCTTATTTTTAAGAAATTAGAATGTGGCAAGAATCACAATTCGCATTTTCTAACACTTGCTCAGTAAACTTTATGTGTTGTTATTCATTTACTTCTCAATGTAAGAATTGTTCCAAGATGTTCTGTAAGTTGAGGTCGTTATGCAACTTCTTAGGGGGCCACTCTTTATTCCCGTGAATCTGAGAGCGAATTTAACACCTACTGAAACAAGGAAATCCTGCCCTACACTTTTGCAGCCAAGCGCTATCAAAATGCAATGGAACTGCTGCATTGTAGGGTGGGAGGGAGGCAGGAAGGGGAGATGCTGGTAAAGTTGCAACCTGTCAGATCACATTACTGTTTATAAATATCTAAAGAGTGGGGAGTCAAATCTATGGGGAGGGCCTCTTTTCAATGATGAGCAGCAATCAAAGAGGCAACAGGCAGAAACTGGAACACGGGAAGTTCCACAGGAAGAATTTCTTCACTGTCAGAGCGGTGGAGCACTGGAATGGGCTGCCTAGAGAGGTTATAGTCTCCTTCTCTGGAGATATTCAAGACCTGTCTGGATGCCTACCTATGTGACCTGCCATAGGGAACATGCTTTAGAAACTTGTTGGGCTCTATGATTTCCAGTGGTTCCTTCCAACCCCTACAGTTCTGTCATTCACAGCCAGGCCCTGTGCTTGCATTCCCAAAGAAACACCTCGGGTAGACTGCAGGAAGCTATCATCTCACCTGCTTCCAGGACAGAGAGCATCTCACTGTGTAGGATGGATGCCATGGAACAGCTTTTGGAAGGCAGTGTTAAGAGGAGATGCAGTAAGTCTCCTGGCTCCCGGGGTGGGATAGGACGTCATTCCTCCAGCTGTCCCTCATGCTGCATCTTCATTCTTGGGTTTTGCCCGATTTCGCTCAAAATCAGTCTCCAGTCTCACACCAGCTCTCTGCAAATAAAATGCATTTGTCAGCACTGAGAGATGTCTTCTGTCAGACTAGAGAAAGAAACGCATTCAACATTTGCGACTTCTTCCCTTATGGTAGGTTTGGCCCTTAGGAAGTACATCAGCCCTGGCAGCTGCTTGATCCCAAGCAGACACCTGAGCCCACATATAGAAAAAGCCACAGCCCCCCAACTTGCACACAAAGGCAACTACAGAAACAGATCCTATCCTGCACCTCCAGTGCATGCACATCTGTCTGCAACATCAAAAACATGGAAAGGTCTCTGAGGAGGAAACCCCACTGCCCCTGGGCAGCCTGTGCCAAGGCTCCAGCACCCACACAACACGGAAGTGCTTCCTTGTGTAGTACTGGCCGCTTGCTGGCATCTACCACATTAGACAGATAAAGACTTCATCCTGCTCCAGGACCAATACACCTTAGGGCAAGCTGTTAAGAAGGCCTTCACCTCTAATGTCATGGTTGGTTAGCAAAAACTTTTGTATTTTTAAATTCAGATTTACGTGAGCTTATTGATTGAACATCTACGTTCTATTTAGATCTAGTTTCTAATTTGTGCTCTGAAGATCAAGTGACAAATTTTCAGGGACAAATTTTGAAGCTTTCCAGCTTTAAGGATGTTCAGAATTCTTTTTTAATGCAGACATAAGGATGCTTTAATTGTACAATTCTCAAACAGAATGTGCTAATCTAGAATAACAAAATAAATTGTCACAGCTCTCACAGTTAATAGTTACAGTAAAATAAAATAGTCTATGTATTAATATTCCTAGTTCTGATATATTTTACTAAGTAAATTGGAGATGTTCAGATTTTCACAATATGAAGATTTTTGCAAAAAAAAAAAAGAAAAGGTTATCCCAATTGGTCATCTGTTATAATATCAGTTAAAACATAGAGGAGTCTAATTAAAAAAAGATTGTTGAAGGAGCACATAGCATGGATGACATAATTGCATTAGAATAAGGAAATCAATGGAGCCGACCAGCCTTTCACTCCAGTTAGCCATTTACATACATTAAAGTCACAGCATTGATAGGAGTAGCATAAATATGACTTAAATGTACTACACATTATATTCGAAGGAAAAAAAAATCAAAGCACAAAAACAAATCTCTGAAGTTATTCCAAATGCAGCACCCAGAGCATCTTGTGGTTTGTGTTTGCAAAATGAAATTCCTTAAAATGCCATTAAAAAAAAAAATACATTGCACTGAACAGATAAAAAATTCCAAGGCTGTATCTCCCTATAGTTTCACTAACATGTTAACCTACTTACAGCAATTAGTGCTTCATTAGTAAGGCTAACTAACTGTTGCTATTCCCTGTAATGATTTGCCAGGTTTTCTATATACAAGTGCATAATCAATGTTTTCCAATTACTGCTATAGTGCAACCACTATTTCAAATAAACTAGATAATAATACAAACCCATTACTGAATCCGAAGTAGCAGAGGCATTTAATTGCAAGGCAGTTCTTTTCAGCTTTTAAAATTTTTCACACTAATGAAGTGTCATACAAAAAAGTTGTATTGATTTTTCCACCGCATGGCTTCAACCACAAATATGTAATTATCCCTTTTATATCTAGCAAGGGGATTAAAATAATCTATAGTATATAGCCTTTACTTATCCCTGATGGGTCTAGTAGTACTTTTACCCTTTTCAAAATATGCAGCTATTTGATGAATGAACTTTCAGTAAAATGTTGCTTTCTCTGCTTCACGTCTCTACTTTTTGAAGCAAGCTAGCATGCAAGGATGGGAATTTTAACTCCTCGGTTCTGCCAACAGCAGAGGAACAGGAAGCCCGCTCGGTGCTGCTGAAACATGAGCATGGCTTGCAGCAAGAGCAGGGCCATAGGGCCACACCACCCAACTGGTAGCCCTCTCCAAATGGATGCTCTTCATTTATTCAATTGAGTGATCAGGGAAGACAGATGTAGCTCATGAAACAACTTCTGCTATTTTCACATTCTTGACAGAGAATAGTAGTTCGTACATGCTACTGCCCCGGTGAGCAGAGCTAAATACCCCCAGTTTTACTTGGGACATATAAGGCAGTGCCTGAGGCCTGCTGGGGCCAGTGCCCCCTCTGCAGGGAAGGCTCAGCCCCCAAGACCTCACCAGGAGCCTCAGGACAAACACAGCACTGACAGCATTTGGGATTGTGAATTTTCTGAGCGCTAATTGGATACTGATATTTAAAATGCTACATAGGGATAAGGATGCCAGGTGTAAAATAAGTCAAATAAATTGCAGTTTTCCTGGATGGGGCTAAGTCACGTGATAAAAATTAGGTTGCTTTCATGGATATTACCATTAGATGGAAATTTTTGCAAATTAAGTAGCATTTTGATACCATATAAAACTGGGCAGATGTTTAAAAATCTTTACATTGTATGTTAAATCTCAGGGATAATATATAAGTGTAGAACAGCCAGTGAATTACAAATATTTTATAAGGGTATGTCATTTCCCAGATCTTTACTTACAGTGAAAGTCCTGAGGACTGAGCACCAAGTATCACCAACAAATGCAAAGAAAATACACATTTATGGCTGTAATTAAATATATTTATCATTAATAAATAACATCTAATAGACCACCTAGAAAAAAGTGATGTCAAAATTTGAAAATCAACTTAGATAATAGCAAATATTTTATGTGCAATTATAAAATTGAGAAAAAATAAAACAAAAACAGTCAAAGTTAGAAACAATGTAATGCTCAATCCTTTCCAAAATTAATTCATGCTGTTCCTGACAGTATCTATATGATTTATAAAAATTCTTCAGTAGGACAACAAACTAGAAAGCTCAGTTAAGAATTTGGTACGTTAACCATTACAACAGCATACTCAACTAAACACAGAACTGTATCTTATACAGTTAATCCTGAATGATGTTGTTTTATGATTTTTAACACTGCCTACCTTTCAGGGCTACGTTCTCTACTTTTCCAAATAGGTCTGTTCCAGGTTTCTATTTATTTTTTATAGGTTTCAAAGAATTCTAAGGATGCTTCTAAAGTCATCACAAGAAGTTTACAATAAGATGATTCAGCACTATGTCCTTGTTCATTTTATCATTCTTTAGCCCTAATAATACGGTAGTAAAAATCATCTATATTTTTCCCCGATCCAAAATTGCTTACGTCACTTGCAAAGCAGAGTGACTACAATTGTGAGCATACCTAAAAAAAAAAAAAAATTATATTCTTGGATGAGTTTGAAAAAAATATATATGTGAGCGCCTTGTGGAAATGTTTCCAGGATAATAAAAGGCCATTACCTTGACCGCTGACATCAGAGTCATATTTATTGATGAAACTTTCAGCTCCCAATCTGCTGCACTGAATGAGCATCATACAGCTGTCAGCAGAGGCAGAGCACAGAAACAGTGATAGCTTGTGACATTTTCCTTTCATAATTTATGAAAACAAAATACCTTAGAGTTTGTAGAACACTGGAATTAAAATTTCAGGATAGTCCCCTTACAAAAAAATAGTCCCTAGGATGTTCATCTTAACAGTACATCTCTATCACCAGAACAATTTGTAGATAAAACAGAGGACATCCATCCAGAATTAACTGACACTCCTTAAGTAAGGCACTCTATGCAAAAAGAAATGCAGAACATAGCTCTTAGGCTGCCAAGCCCCAGATAAACACGAAGTGAGGAATGACACAAAATGAGCATCTTCAAAGTAATCACACTACAAGGATGCTTTCAGCTTCCTTACCGGGGAGCACTTAGAGATCTCTTTAAATTAATATCATTAATAAAATATTATTATAACTAGCATAATATGATAGGAATTAAGAGAGACTAACATGAAAATTAAAGTATTATAATATCTCAAAAGAAAAAAAACGTATTAGAAACAGGCAAACAGGTGCTGAAAGCCACTGTGGAGCCCAGCATCCCCTGTGGGATGCTGCCAGTTCCAGGCAGGCTGGGGAGCCATATAGCATTCCACCTGCACCCGAACCTGGGGTGCTCAGCATGTACCTCCCACCACCTCACGTTCCTAGGCAGCGCTTAAGCCCAGTACACACACAGAATGTCCTCCCCATTCTTCCTCCATATGCTTTTTGGCACTGGCTACAAATAGAGAAGAAGAGATCAAGTTCTCGCAGCAGAATGCAATTTCTCCAACATATTGCTGAGCTATTCCTCAAGTTTGCACACCAACAGCTGATGTGTTAGCATTACTGCATCCAAGAATGACCCAGCTTGAGACAAAGGATATTTCATCTACTTGTGTGTATTTCTGATTAGCTGAGGTTTTCCATCCTTGCCAGTCCTAAGGGAGGGCTGTGCTTTGTGTTTGGGAAGGCCTTGGCTGGAGTTTTTTGGGAAATGAGTTGAATGCCAATTTAGACTTGGTGATCCCTGTGGGTCCCTTTCAGCTCGGGATATTCTATGATTTTAAGAATTTTATTGTCCTGGGTGTCCTGCTACAGGCTGCCTGCTTGAGCAGAGGCTGAGAGCAGATGACCTCAAAAGGTTCCTTCCCAGGCTCAGCCTTTCCCCCAGCTTGCGGACTCATCCTCAAGCCTTGAGGCCAGTCATGGATAGCTCAGCACCATGCCATGGCTCGAGGGCAAGAATGCCAAAGCCATTAAAAGGATAATTAGTGTTCCACAGGGCAAAAATAATGAATCAATCCAGATTTGTAACGCACTATGACTAGAATGTAGAAAAGATTTCTAAATCAATACACTATGGGCTCCCAAATAAAACCTATTCTCTCTCTCTGCTTATAATCTTCTTTGGATTTGTTTCTTTTCACTTAGAGACTTAAAAACCTGATAGTATTTTGTAATAATCTCTTAAGTGGCTAAATTTTAAAGGCAGAAGTCTAGAACAGGTGAGCTTCTCAAGTAGAACTGCATAGGAAGCTGGAGACGTACTGCAAGTTAAATATTTAAAAGCTACCTTTGCTTTGAATAAAGACATTAAGAAGATTATAATTTTGATAAGGATTTATAGAAGTTGTTACAGCACGGCTGTGCATTGAACACAACCCAACCTACCAAACAATATTTTAGACAGTTAATTTTATCAAAAAATACTTATCCCAACCTTCATTCAAAATACCAAAAGCGCACTTTCATCATCTAAGCAATTGTACATGTCATAGCTTTAGAGTTTTTGGTTGCTTTTTTTGTGGGTTCTTTTTTTTTCAAATAGAATTTAAGAGGGAATTTTGTACATAAATACATACAATATTTGATTATATATTTTACGGGCTTAAGTCTGTGTATGGCAGCGCAGAGCAAGCCAGGTGACCAATCTGTAGCCCAGGGCCCACAGATATTCCTCACTTCATGA
>PPHD01006197.1:7102-24985 GCA_002909625.1 Bambusicola thoracicus
TATTGAGAGTAAAAAAAAAAAACAACAGCCACCAGAGCTGAGGCTTTCAAGCTGCTACTTTTAGAAAGACAGTTAATATCACCAAAAAAAAAAACAACCAAAAAAACCCAACACCCACAAAAACACAACACTATAAGAGAACATTATGAGAACATAACACCAAGAATATTTGTTTTTTAAGTAATTCTTCTTCCTCTAGCATTTCCACATTAGAAATCACACGCCATGTTTCTTTGCTTCCTTTTAACAGTCAAAAGAGTTATCAGTTCCTGCTTCAAGGGCATTTTATGGCTGTTTAAGAGCCATCAATTCACCTTTACCAGCAGCTTAATGCCATACACTTATCAGGAGTCCCTGATATGAAGTTCCCATATATTTTAATGGAAAGATTACTTATCTTATTACTTTAATGGAAAGTTACTTAGTTATATGATATTCAGTAAAAGATGGATAAATAAATGAATAGAGGCATTTGGGAAACACCATTAAAGTGGTCCTTATTTGTAAAGGCTGTAAAACTCAACCTTTTAATGGCTTGTCAGGGGAATGCTGTACCATAAGATAATGGCCCGATTCTTTCCCATTATGGGTGTATGCTTTGTATTCACACTTAGAAGGCAGATCAACAGCAACTCACCCTACAGGAGCAGCTCTGCTTTCCAGACTTCCCTTGCTCTTTTACAGCTGCAAAACACTGGTCAGTACTCTGTTGCAAGCAACAATGAAGCAGCTGAAAATCTGTAATGACAATTCAGAACTAAATGGAGTCATATTACCATTTACCAGATATTTCTGCTTGCATCTCAAAGATCGCCGAATTCAGCAGTGTTTTGAAGCTGACTTAAGTGGGCCTGAGGCCACTCAAAATATGGAGCTATAAGCTTTCTGATGCCTATTTGTTTTCTAGTGCTTTAATGCTACACACAAAGCACAGACTGATGAATTCTTTTATGTGCATTGTTAAGATTTTTATCAGCCCTGTTCAGAATTCCAATAACCAAGCAGCTGTCTCAATTTCTTTTCTTTGCATAGTTTTTTTTTTTTTGTACAATTCTGTAGAACAGTTACTCTGCTGCTGAACAAAAAAGGCAAGACCAAGAAGCTGCAAACTGTCCATAAAATTTCCACAAAAAACTTGCACAAGTGGAAAAAAATGTTCTATGTGTATATATATCAATCTCTATGCACATGCATACACATGTATACGAGTAGATATATACAGCAATCTTCCCCAAAGCAGCATCCTTAAACACTGTTTCACTTGCTTAAGAAAAATGTATGTTCTGTCTAGATTTCACTCCTCAGTCTGCAAATTTCCATGTTTTCACACACAAACTGTTGCAGAAATTCAAACAACACTCTTGTCCATGCGTATCTGCCAGCTACTCCTTGGAAACCGTGAAAATCTCTCTCATAACCAGCTTACTTCTACCTACACAGCTGAAGGACAGACAAGTCATACATCTGATGGTATTTCAAAATCCCAGGCTGATAACTTAGGCCATCACAGACATTTTTCCCCTTTGCTCTGAACACGGAAAGGGAGCAGGATGCATGTTTCTTCAATACTGTTTACCCTTTGAGAATAGTAGAGATGCCTACGCACACCCATGTTGTGAAGCAGCAGCACAGTACACTGAAATGGGAAAGAACCTGGAAGTCATTTGGAATCATCACTGCATTGTCTTTTAGATACATTAACAAAGATATTCTTGTGTCCTGCATTCTGTCTGGCAGTCAGTAAAACCATCATTCAAGGCCTTCCAGGCATTACATCCTCTCAAATAGTCCCCAGCACATCTTGAAGTCCCCTTTCCTATTTCATGCCCTTATTTCATGCCCTGAATTCTCACCCAGCTATATTCAGATACAACTTTCCCTCTTAAGACATTTTTGGGAATTTATTTGCTTTCCATTAATGGCCAGACACTTTAAAAAATACATATTTCTGTGCTACAGCTATGCTTCAATAGAGTGCTTTGAGCATTTGGTCCAACTTATGTCACTGTCTATAAAGAGACTGACAGCCCAGCGTAGAAACAATTGTTAGTCATGTAAAGTAATGCAGGTATTCAACATAAATAACACAGAAATCACACAAGCTTCAGAAAAGCTAATTCACTTTGTGTATTCTCATGTGCTGCACATCTAAAGAGCAGAACACAAGGATCTTCCCCTACTCTTCAGCAGAAAGCTTGTTCTTCTTTTGTTTTTTGGCTGCACCCTGGGCACAGAATGAAAGGAATAAAAAGCAGCAGAAATTCACAGCAGTAGAAAAGTCCACTTTGCACACAGTCCACCAATTTTTCTTCTCCTTTATGCTCCTTGGATCCTTAATGCAGAAAGGAGAAAAGCTGGCTGTATTCCCACAAGAGAAAAAGTTATGCATGACATACTCCTGCAGCTAGTACCTGAGCATTGCAAACAGAAGTTGTATGACTTCCCAGCGACTACAAACATGGCACTAACTCCGAGTTTCATTTCAGAATCACCAAACCTTGAGGAACAACTCAACCTGCTAATAAAATAAACTTCTGCACTCCATTTACTGCTATCTTTGGAATAATACTGAATAATAAATCATCACCCGGTGATACCAACAATTCAATTTTTATATACGTACTTAGAACCATAACATCTGAAATCTAAAACAAGTATATGATGCCATTTGAACCTCACTATCATTAAATTCCAATAATTAAATGGCACTTACTCTTTCAGATAGAGACACAAAACTCTCAGAGGTGACTGCCCTTAAGGGTCCCTCAAAAGTAATTTATTTTCATTATAAGACTGTTGCACAGGCATACCTATAAACAGTAATAAAATCTCCTTTTTCATTTAATTTCCATCTGCTTATTCCTAGGGACATGTAACAAAGACTAGCAAGAAATCTATTCAATTTTAGGGGGGGAAAAAAGTAGATTTTAAAATTGCTCAGCACTCTGTTTAGAACCAGAATTTAAATACTTCTGAGGGTGTGGGAAGGAAGGGATAGAGAAATTGAGAAATACGTGGTCAGAGAAACATAAAGAATAAGTTACTGTTTCAGTATGCTGGGGCCTGGCTCTTGGGTGTCATTCATGACAACACAAGTGTGTTTTCACTCTCAGCTTTCGCCCTACTGAATCTCTTCTACCTTTCATGGTAACCAAGACATCCATTAAGAAAGAAAGATGAGGCCTACAGTCCCTCCTGAACAACTGTCTTCTCCTCCACAACACAGAAAAGCAATTCTGGGCCCAAGAACACTTTCAACTAGCTGTAAATTGAACTGACACCATATAATAGAGTTGGAGTTGTTCTTAAGCAGCTCCACATTTACTGTGGGTGCTGTCACTTCTATCCCCAAGTCACAGCCAACGAAGCCCATCACCAGAAAAACTGCAATCTTCTCTAGAAGGACAACAAAAGTTCCACAGCTGAAGGTGTGGGTGGGGATCACTGTTGCTTTGCTTACACTGTGCCCACGGATTACTCAAGGGGAGGTTTCACCCTCTGGCAGGCTACTAAGTACCCCTCGGCGCTGTTACTGGAGAATTGGAGCGCTACTGTTCTCACAGCTGCCACAGGAACACATGCTTCTTACAGCTCACAGCTCCAAGATGCCACCCACACAGGAATTCTTCAGACGAAAAAAAAAGTGGGTATCCCTGACTTTCCAGTGCTGTGCGGACTGACTGCTGATGACTCTACCCAGTGCGCATGACAAGCGACAGCTGGTGGCACGTGACACCACTGCAAATGCTCACAGGGGAACACTCCTGCGGCCAGGTAACAGCTTGCTCACAAAGCAGTGCATACACATGGAACTGCAGAAGCAGCTCCCGCTGTACCCTCTGTAAACCCGAGCTGAGAGAATCTGAACTATTTATGTACGATTTACATCAACCTGCTTCTTTTTGGAAATGCAACTATTGTCATTATTGTTAAGTATGCACACAGAAATAACACCCAAAGGCTCTCTAAATGAAGCTGGCACTTAATTATGCCTACATAAGTTAAGGCACTCATTAGAGCTTGATCTCACCTTTCAATTTGCATTCCCAGCTCTTATCCACACAATTTTCCATAACATATGCCACAAAGGAGCAAGTTCAGCACCGGTAACTTTCCTAGGCATTACATGAGATTCAGTCAGTGATAAGTGCTTCTCACAACTGATGTCTGCATGCAGTTTTCTGTGTCAAACCCAGCCAGAAAAGCTCACCACTACTGCTCTCCTGCTCTCAGAAGTCAGGCTAGTTCAGCCCTCTAAGTCAGCCTAAATGCACTGTCATTCAGACAAGAGTGAAATCTTTTACCCGAGTTACAGAAGCAGCCAAATAAACCCCCTAGATATGCAAGACCTATCAGTGATACGGTTATTTTTTCTTTTATTCCAGGTTCCACAACCTCTTCTGCAAGTTACACAAGGCAAGTGTATACATTTACAGATACCATCCTTGTAGAAAAAGGCTGTTCTTCAGTGACTCAGAAGTTAGCTACTCTAAGACCATCGGCTGTTGGGTAACACATACACTATAGTTACCCATAATCTCGTTCTGCCTGGCTTTTCTTTGGCTAAGTAGAGCGGCTTTTAGCTGTACATACCACAGAAAGGAATTAAGAGTTCTGACAGTTATGTTCATCTGTTCATTAAAGAACTATCATCCTTAGACAATTTTTTTTCTTCTAAACTACAAAAATGACATTCTTTCAGCTACAGAGAGAATGTGCTTCAGCAGCAGCACTTCTAATTTCTCTCCTAATCAGTCCTTAGTTGAAAAACAATAACATCTGCTACTGAAATAATATTTCATCTGTGACTTGGCTTTAGAAAAAAAAATGCCTTAATACATTATACATTCAGGATCATGTTATGAACTTTCCTGTACGTTTCCACAGAAAAATAAAGTTTAAGTAAAACACTTAGGAAACCCACATGAGAGAGGAGTATAAAATGATCTAACAGCACACTTCATAAGGAAAGAACATACAAAATCACTGCAGACTACCATATACATAAATATATGCTGCAACACATATTTATGATTTCTTTGTGTACAATTTTTTAATGAAATCATAGAATCATAAAACTGTTTGAGTTGGTACAGACCCCTAAAGGTCACCTAGTCAAACTCCCCTGCAACGAACAGGGACAGCACAGCTAGATCAGCTTGATCAGAGCCTGGTCCAGACTGACTTTGAATATTACTAAGGATGGGGCATACATTACCTCCTCCAGGCAAGTTGTTCCTGTGCCTCACCACCTGTATTGTGAAAAAAAGTCCTTTCTTATATCCAATATAAATCTCCCAGTTTTGGTTTGAAACTCTTTTCCCTAGCCCTACTGCAACAGACCCCACTAAAGGGTCTTTCCCCTTCTTTCTTATAGACTCCCTTTAGTTACTGAAAGGCTGAAATTATTTGGAATCAAAACAAGCTTGGGAAAAAAAAATATTAAAACGAACTAGGATTAACTTTCTAATTTATACAGGCTTCTTTTGTTGCTGCTGACATTTCTACCTAAAACTTCTTTCCCAGCTGGCAAAAACCATAACTGGCCTTAAGCCAGCTATAACTCATCTGCTTGACAAACAGGGTGTGATCAAGCTGATGTTTGTTTATGGCAATATTTGCCAAGTGTCTTGATTTAGAGCATATAAAGCTTGCCTTAGATGTGAGACTTTCCACATCAAAGGAGCAACAGTGCTGGAGGGCTGAGCCTTATAACTAATCAACTCTTTCAAAGAAACTGGAAGTCTCTGGGTTTTGTTGCAAGTTCAATGTCTATCAGTTCTCCTTTAAGAAAAACATGTAAATGTATTAAGTGGATTTAGGGTTTTGTGCTCTTTCCACGTAGATTAAGTATTACTATGCTAAATCCAGCTAGCATGAAAATATGACTCAGATACTAGAAACAATGGAGTCTAAGTAGAAAAAGAAACCCATGTAGATAATCAGTTTGAAGAGCAATTGGATTCTGAGAAATAATCCTTAGAAGCAAATTCTCAAAGGCAAAAAACAACTTCCTCAAGAAACCATAAGAACCTTTATCTTCCAATGATTCAGCATACTCCAGGAAATGTGCTAGCAAAAGAAACTACCCCAGAATGAAAAGGCAAGGAAAACAGTCTAAGTACTCAGTCCCTCCATTTCTGATCTCTGTCAAGCTACATAGCTAAAGACTTCGCTATAAAGACAGTTTCCTTACATGCTCTCACAGAACTTTGTAAGAGTACTGGGCTTCTCCTGGTTGCGTCTTTGTCGAAACCAACGCTGAATGCTGCGTACATCCCAGTCCAGCTGCTTTGAGAGGCCCTCCAGCCTCTTCTCATCCGGATGCTGTAACAACAGAGATGGATAAAAATTTTTTATTTTCCCAATTACAGTAACTTTAAGTTTAAAACTGGTTTAACTTCCTTCCAATGACTTAAAGGCTGTCTGTCAGACATATGGAAATGTAGAAATAAAATGCCTATGACAGAAATCTCTGCTGGCACATCCACATCAAAATATGCTTACAGTGACTATTATTAATATAGAAGGCTGACATGCTGTAATATTGCATGTGGGTTCTTACTAAAGAAATTTACAGAGGGTAGCAGAATGAAAACTTGCATGAAACTTGGAAAATACTGATAAGCAGGGATAAAGTGACATATACTTTTGAAGCAGTGGGGATTACAGACACTCCCTTGCCTTCCATATGCTTTGTCTGTTCCATCTTCTGTCCTGTTGACAGTTACAGGAACAAAGATTGTTTGACTGACATGGAAAGAAGAGGATATAACCCATGTTTTTTGCATGACAATGTTAAAAAAAAATGAGGTCATTAAGCAAAGTGACAACTTCAAATGGAATATCACCTTGGAAACAGGGAGAGAGGTTTTTTTTTTCCCTGTAAAATTAGCTACACACAGTTATTCTCCAAAGTAGCAAACATGAAACTTTACTTTCATTTGAATGGCTATGGGTCTGAAAACCAGGGCAGAGGCAAGACAAATAACATAGGTCTGTCCTTGACTACTCTACAGAGAAGAGCGTTACAGGCCACGTGTCTGTTTTCTAGCTTTTCCCTCCAGGTTCAAAGGACTCAAATCACAAGACAAACAGCTATGAGACCAGAAGACCACCAGCGCCCTGCACTCAAGCAGTTACCCTGGAAGGATTAGGTTTAAAATTTCATAGAAAACACAGTAAAGCATCTCATCATCTGTTATTTACTCAAATTTAAAAAAAACATTTTGTGGAAATTTCTAAAAGGAAAAGAAGTGAGGAAGCCAAATAAAAAAAGTAGGTGGCTATATGGCACCTCTGAAGTATTTCTATAACATCTTTTTTTATTATTATTATTAAAAGCTCACAAAGAGATGCACAACTGCTCAAGCTGGCATACCAACAACCTCGAAGATTGCGTGTTCTGATTTTAGCTGTAAAAACGCAGCACAGTGTTTAGCAGTTAGTTTCATTTTGTTCAGATATGTTTTACAGTGCGATATCCTACTTTATTACATAAATACTGTACCTTTGTAATGGCTGTGAAAACTTTTTCCAAGATAGCATTAGGTTGAGCTTTCTGTGGACCATTGGCTTGGACTTTAAGGCCTAAGGCACATGGTTTAGCAATGAACCTACAAGAAACAGAAAAGTGAAAAAAGAAAGTAAGTGAAACCTTACAGTTATTTACTTCATTACTGTTATCAATCAGCAATATGTGATAAATGTGCAAATATTATTGATCTGCCAAAAAAACCAAACAACCCAAAACAATTGTTAGCCTAATAGCAAGCTCATACAAGTGATTGCATGACAAAGTCACAACACTTTCAAGGATGAAGTGAACTCGACCATAGAGTACGTGATAGAGGATTTTCTTTCACGTTGAGGAAAAATAAAAAGCACACAGAAAAAAAGCACAAGAGGAATGCCTCCCAGACAAGCACCACTACAAGAAGAGCAGGGCGGCTTGCAGACAAAAGGAGAATGTACAGTTCTCCTTCTCCAAAGAGGTCCTTTTTCACAGATCAGTTTCCAGAGCAGCTTAGAGGCAATAAGCATGAAGCTGCCCAGTCAATATCGTTTTCTGAACGTTCAAACGACATCGAGCCCACACCTCAGATTTTGCTCATGATATTATCTTCCTCCCAGTTCTTCTACTGTAGCACAAAGCTGTTGCAGATCCAAACACCAATCCACAAAATCATCCAGTTCATCAACTGAGTGTCTCCAATATATTTTAGAGACAAAATACATAACTTACAAAGCTCAACATTACATTTTATAAGTAAACCATTTGCAACTATGAGTCCAATTCTTGAATCCCCATAAGAACTACTATGCAGGAATAGTAAAGGAATCAGAAACGTCATTTCAACAGCACCGAAGATGGCAGCCGTGGCATCACAGCAAAGCATGTGCAGATGTATTGAACCTAACAATTTGTTTGAAAAGAAAGGGGAAGATACTCTCAGAGAAACACATCAGTATTTATCCCTATCCTTGGCTCACAAGCAGCGACTACTGTGAGACTATAAAGAATCTCCCATTTGGAAAAATATACAGGAAAATGTGAATTGGAGTCATTCAGGATGCTACTTAAATAAATCATATTTAAGTATTACATGTCTGCTTATGTATAAACTCCTCAGGCTCAGATACATCCTTTAGTTCTATATTTCTGTGGTGCCTCAATCCATACACCTGAAAGAGAACTCCAGGGTAAAATAAGGTTTGCTGACTTCTAACAAGTGGTGGTGACCACAATGATAACTGAAGTGAGAATTGGATCCCACTGTCCTCTGAAAATCATCAGACTCCTAAACACCCTCGCATTCAGTAATTCTTGATTTCATTCCAAAGACTCCACTTCAAGACTCCACTTACCACTGAGACAAAAACAAGTAATTAAGAAGTAGGTCTGCATTTATGCACCTGAATACGATCACAAGCTCTTTAAAACTGTTACATTCTTACACATTCAAGCACCATTGTACGCACTGTTCTGAGCTTCTGCACTTAAGACAGCAAAACTGTTTAAAAAGAAACTTCAGCTCTGCACTCGTACATAAACACACAATTTGTGTAATAGCTAAATAAGAAACTTAAAGATTTTTTGTGTCCCTCGTACTTTAGTATACTTTTATTAAAATCAAAGGGACGTTTTTTGTCTAAAACAAAAGAAACAGCAAGAATTGTACTCTCTAGTTCAACATGATGTAATCAAATCAAATCAGTGCTGGCTATTATTACCAGATAACCACAACGGTGCAGCTGAAGAAGTTAATGAAATGCACAGAGTATGATATCAGAAATTTGCTTTTTAATTTTAAGGACTTGTAAAACACTTCCTGCAGCCATGTAACAGTTAACAAGATTCCCAGTCCTTCTATGTTCACGCTTTTTACAAACAAACAAACAAAAAAAAAAAACAAAAAAAAACAAATCAAAACAAACACAACTCTTACAAAACAAAGTTTGCTATCTTCACTGCTAAGAAAGTTTAAGCAATTTCTTCTGGAGAAGGCAAGAGAGCCAGACAAGAAACAAGTCTAAGGCAGATAGTAAAGAGAACATCTCTAAGTGTTCAAGCTAATTTCATGAAGCTCTACAAGGAAATATGCATTAGTAGAGACAAGGCAGAGAAGTGATGTATGTGGAATAAAAATAAATAAAGACATCATCAGCTTCATGCATTCAACAAAGAACCCAATTTTGCCTGTCACTATTGACAGCAATGTTAAGAAACATTCACTAAATAAGTACAAATAAAGCTTTAAAAATTGTTTCAAATGGATTTTCAGGGCACTTGAAAAGTCAGTCTCCTCCGAAATTGAGATGGTGTATGTAAGTGTGCACATCTCTGCATAAAAAAATGCCTCTCAACTCTTCAGCGAGAGAAATGAGAGAAATGTGAGGTCACAGAACTCCAGTAGAAAGGCAGTTCCCTAAAGACTGTAATTTAAAAGGAAAAAAATTTTGATTTTGCTCCAGTCAAAAGCAAGTAAATTCTCCTGGAAGCAATTTCAACAAGTTTCATGCTGAGCTGATCTTCATTGAAATCTAAACCTGGCTGGCTGGATTTACTTAAACGCCATTCTTAAAACATGCCTGGCTAATGAATAGTCTAAACAAACATAGGACAAAGACAGATAAAATATGAGATTTTTTAGTTTTCCTGTGAAAACTTATTTTCAAACTATTCTTTGCAATACAAATAGTTTCATTTTAACCCTGAAAACAAGTTAGAATTCAATCAATAAAATCTCAAATTTCCTATCATTATCATAATTCTCATTAATCATTCTCTACAACTATTCAAGTTAATTCATAATGAAACAAAACAAGAGCAGTGTTTGATACATGCAGAAACTGAGTGTTTTGTCAAATGTTGTGCTCCTTAAAAACATTATTCATTTTTTCCATTTCTACATTACTGTGGTCTTCAATTCCCTAAGCAGAAATCCATTGGACTATTTATCACATAAGGTATTGCAATTAAAAGGGAAGAAGTATTGTGGAAGAGTAGGAAGAGCAGAACTGAACACACTGCCTGCTTTCCTCTTCACACATAAATCCAAGAAAACACCACAGCAATCTCTCTTTCAACTTACCGTAGTAAAGCTGAATTGAAAGACGGTATAAAATTACACAGAAATTAAAACGAAAAGCATCTTTTGCCAACTGCAAATGAAATAACAACACAAACAAGGGAATTAAACTCAGAATTCAAGAACTTTTTCAAAGGCAGCCTCCTCATCCATTGTTTAAACCTATATTTAAAAGCAAACCAAACCCAAAAAAGCTATGGAGGACCATACAGATAATACAGGTCACTATAGGGTCCCAGGCGGAAAATGCTCAGCTCTTGCTAGCCAATAAATACCATGCTGTTGAAATACAACAGGCATTTGTAAGCAACATGTAGCACCCAAAGGCAGCCATTGGTTTTTATTTTGGATTCTGCCAGTATTTCTCAACTCAAGTATTCTCAGCAGTGACAGCAAGGCCACATGATCCATGTAAAACACACATACATTTGATCAAGTAATATGTGGGCTTTTCCATTTGTGTCTTTCACAAGAGTCCTTTTTACAAACCCAGCTGCTATTATGCCAGATGAATAAGTGAAAAAAGAAAAAAAAAGATAACCAAAACACAGACCTGTTGGGCCACACGCAGAGAAGGGCCACAAAAACGATCCATAGAATGGCACACCTCCCCAACAAGGACAGGCTGAGAGCTGGGGCCCTTCAGCCTGGAGAAGAGAAGGTTCTCAGTTGATCTGAGAGTGGCCTTCCGGTATCTAAAGGGGAACTACAGGAAAGAAGGGGACAGACTCCTTAGCAGACTCTGTGGTGACAGAAAAGGGGGGAAATGGTTTCAAGCTCAAAGAAGGTAGATTTAAGTTAGACATAAGAAAAAAATCCTTTACAGTGAGGGTTGTGAGGCACTGGAACAGGTTTTCCAGTGATGTGGTTGATGCCCCATCCCTGGAGACTTTCAAGGTGAGGCTGGATAAGGTCCTGGGCAGCCTGATGTAACTGTGGTGTCCCTGTCCACTGCAGGGGAGTTGGACTAGATAGCCTTCTGTGCTCCCTTCCAACTCTAAGGATTCTATGATTCTAAAAAGCCAAACAATAAATGAATTTTGCCCTAGCGGAAGAAGTTAAAGCTACTGCTTGCAGTAGTTATAGCGGGCATGATATTGTGTAAGAAAAGGCCAGAATTCCACCCATCCTTCTGTCCCAGCTGAAATGAAAGCCAAACCTTCACACTCCTCAGAAGGTGTTCTCAGTGCTCTACACAAGAGTGCCATTTCTCACATTCAGAAAGTCACAGCTCAGTAATACTCTGGTTCCACTCTCTGCACCCTTCACATCCTGTGAAAACTTCAGAAATATGAATGAGCCAAATCCTTAATAAACACAAATCATCCTGGACACACAAACTGGAAACAACGTAAGTATCACAAATCAAATAGCCTCAATAAAAGAGTAAGGGAAATGCTTCCAATGACTCACAGTTGCTTCTATGCTCCTTTACTGCATATTTCAGACTTACTAATTAATTACCACAACCCTTTAAGCTCACTGCTATTCATCTTGACAAATTATGCCATTTTAAACTCAGAATTAACCAGACATTTCAGAGTTGGCCTTTATAACACTACAACACAATGGAAAGCACAGCAATAACAGCAGAGTAGCAAAGTCCTAGGGTGCAGCGAGGACTTGCTCAAATGCAAAAGCCACGGCCACAGAAATAAAGGAAAGAAACTGCTTACCTTCACAAGGCGTCAGGTAGGCAGGGATCTCTAGCAAGATACCCTTACCTCCATTGCTAACCCTTAAATGAAGTCTGGGAAGGGCTGGAGCTCAGGCGCCATTGCATGCACCAGAGCTCCCCTGGGCTGGCCCTGCCTTCCCACCAGGTGCTCAATCACTGGTTCAGGCTGTGACTTAGCATTTCTGCTATGGCCTTCATTATCCTTTGAGGCTGATATTCATCAGCATTAACAAAGTTTGCATTACATAGACAGTTTTTAAAAACATCATAGGAAGAAGAGTAAATTATTGTTATTTTAAGTGACTCTGCATTTTACTACAAATCAAAGAGTCCTACCGTGATGTGCAATGTTTGCCCCAAATCCTGTCAACACCAGCAAACAGTAAGCCAGTAAGTACAGTAAGTAGTCATGTGGGACAAATGCTCCCACTCCATGCAGCAGTATGGCAAGTTTCATGCCGCAAACTTGATTCAAACTCTCTTAAACTTAAATAAAACATATCTAGACAATTAACTCAACTATTATTAGATTTTGGAGGTGATTCAATAACACAAATGGACACACTGAGAAGGTGGAGGTGCGGGATGGGAAGCAGGAGTATTCCTGGGTCAAAAATAAAGTATAGAGACATGTCTTTGAATTCTGAGAATAGTTTTGCATTTATAGTTGGCAAACCTAAATTATAAACCAGCTCTTGTGAGTCCCCATCTGGAGTACTGTGTGCAGGCTTGGGGCCCCCAGCACAAGACAAACAAGGAGCTCTTGAACCAAGGCTAGAGGAGGGCCACTAAGATGATCAGAGGGCTGGAGCATCTCTCCTATGAGGAAAGGTCGAGGGAACTGGGCTTGTTTAGCTTGGAGAAGAGAAGGCTCTGGGGACACTTAATTGTGGCCTTCCAATACTTGAAGGGAATGTATAAACAGGAGGGGGAAAGACTGTTTACAAGGCTGGACAGTAATAGGACAAGGTGGAATGGATTTAAACTAAGACAGGAGATGTTTAGGTTAGAAATTGGGAAGAAGTTTTTCACACAGAGGGTGGTGTCACACTGGAACAGGTTGCCCAAGGAGGTTGTGGATGCCCCATCCCTGGAGGCATTCAAGACCATGCTGGATGTGGCTCTGGACAGCCTGGTCTAGTGGCTGGCAACCTTGCATGTAGCAGGGGTGTTGAAATTAGATGATCTTTATGGTCCTTTTCAACCCAGACCATTCTATGATTCTATGATTGTTAGGAACCGAACTGGAAGAAGTGTTACAAGACACCACACCCGGGAATAACTGCCAAGAAAATAACCTTTGAACTTTTTTTTAGTTGATAGAATCCTCCTGTCAGATGACAAAGCTGCCCTTTTACTTACGGGCAATATATTCTGAATGCCACTGTATACATTAAGGTTTCCGAAAGCTGTTCAATTTTTAAATTTAAATCTTCCAAGCTAACTGCACCGAGACAAGTGACCTCTCTGCTTCACAACCTTCAAACCTCTCCCGTGGACTGAAAGCAAAAACTGAATTCATTTCAGTTTCTAATCTAATACTGTCATTTCTCAGGTTTGCATCAGCCCTCTTGTTTCTCCTGAGTCTTGTTAAAGCAGTGACTTCTTCTGTCCAGATATAACACACGTACCACATTTAATGACTCCGGAAAATCTTCACACACGTTAGAAAACACTTTTCCCCTGACATGTTTCAAGTACAGAAAGCACGCTTCTTCCTTCGCTTGAACAGTTTTATTTTGTGGCCAGCTTCACTACGGAAGCCCACTAGCAGATTTTAATCAGTACCAGTCACAAAAGGAAAGCCAGCATAGCATTGACACTTTTGTTTTTTTTTAAATGTATGTTGATCACAGCTTGAACTATGGACAAACAGGCAGTTTGTCTTACTATAACCCAAATCTCACAGAGCCATCCATCACCTGCCAAACAGCACGCTTTCTGGGAAGGTACCTACACCAGCCTTAAAGGCGCCACACAAAATTGGTAAGGCTACTCCTATGTGATCTGTGCTAATGGACTGAAACTGTTGTGAAGCCCTTGTACAGGACCCTGGCTACAAAGTCCCCACGAATGCTGAGAATACACTTTTTTGCTTTAGCCTCTCAAATACACAAAAACTTTCGAGTTAGTTGCCTGTTGGTTTTTAAGTTTGAACCACCTCCCTTTTCTTTGCAGAAGCTACGTCTTCATAGACAAATTTGGAATGGTGAATCAAAATGTGATTGAAAATGTGCAGAACATCTCTGAACTGTCTCCAAGGAAAATGAACTCTAGTTTGAGCTAAGTGGTAAACTCTGCCAACCTGCATATAGCATCTCTATGAATCTAGAAAAAACTCACTTAAACATAGGTACAGTTCAAGTGGTGCTTGTATAAAAGACTGTTGATGCTGCTAACACAAGCCAACTGTGATCTCCATAATAATAATAAAAAAATAAGCAAGCTAATCCTACAATTTAAAGACATACATCAAATCTTTTTTTTCCCACTAGTATATTTACAAATATCCAACAAGGCAGCTGTAACATGCAAAAATCCTCCGTACTAAATATGTGCCCAACTTAGTTTTGAAGAGTTAGGCACTCTTTTTGAAAGTGACATGAAACGGATTTTCCCAGCTCATCTTCATGCTCTCTAAGCACAGATCATTCCAGAGATTTATGATTGCAATTGGCAATCTAAATCAGTTCCAACTACAAGAGCTACTGATAAAAGAGGCTGCTTCTGAGCAGACAATCAATAGATTTACTGCCGCAACATTCCAACAATGGCTGAGTTTTTGTTCTTTTTGTACAGCTGACCTATTTAATTCAGAAGTTACCTGCATTAGTAATTAAAACAAACACATAAAATGCAGAAAATCTTAACAGTCCTTGGATAAATTCATTGGCTAGGTCACAGAATCACAGGATCATAGAGGCTGGAAAGGAACTCTGGAGATTAAATCCAAGCCCCTGCCAAAGGAGGTTACTTTCAGTAGGTTGCACAGGAAAGCAACCAGGCAGTTCTTGGATATCTCCAGAGAAGGAGATATCCACAACACCTCTGGGCAGCCTGTTCCAGTGCTCTATCACCCTCAAAGTAAAGAAGTTTTTCCTCATGTTCAGATGGAACCTCCAATGTTCCAATCTGTGCCTGTTGCCCTTTGTTCTGCTGCTGACAGCCACTGAAAAGAGCTTGGTCCCAGCCTGGAGAGTCACTTCAATATACCATGCCCAGAATTGAATTTTCTTTATCTTTCTCAACATATTCTGCTACAGAATCACCACTAGGATGCAAGGTCTGCAGCAGATGTAAGAACTCTGACTCAGTTAACCTCAACTTCTCTGTATAGCTTATGGGAGCCAACTCTTTCAAAAGAGGATCTATTCCCAAATCTCCTGGAGTGACCTCAGGACAACAGATGCATATGGATGCCTTTCATATAAGAGATGTAATGCAGTTCCTTCTCTTCATGTTAGAGTTGCATTACCCATTATTGATGCAGCAACATCATTATTCCATCCCTCCCATCAAATTATATAAAGCACTGCACTGTGGGAATCCACATATGTTTATAAAAAAATAAACACTAAGTAGATTACTGAATGATTTAGGTTTTGTCTCTCTTTGGCTCAAATTAATAGACAGCATTTATGCTTACTAAAGGGAAAAACATGATTACTAGATAACATTTTTTTTTCCTCCGAAGTTCTGAAAACTTTTTGTTGATGTTTCTACCTGAGAAACTTTCTCAACAAGCATGCATGCTTTCAGCCTCAGCATTTCTAATAGGTATTGTAAAATTCATTTTAAAAAGCTTAGAAAACAAAACACAAAGAAAACCATCAATGACACATGTCCTGTTACTTCTCAACTGTGGAGCTGGGAAGCTATTTGTTCATCCCTCATAACAAGAGCCAAAGTTCAAACTAGCTCATCCCTCAGAACAAGAGCCAAAGCCAACATCCTACTGGCAACAGCAAAGGCACCTGTATATCCCTCGGACGCTGGGGAGTGCTGGTAGCAGACCAACAGGCTGACGAGGGCAAGTGGAACTAATGGCACGGAATGAGAAACTGTTTATCTAAAAATAAGAAAGCACAATCTAAACTTCTGTAAGTGCAGGTCTTTGCTAGTATCTAGCAGAGAGGGCTAGAAGCAGATGCATTACTATATTTGTCCTGTGTCAGACTTTCTCTGCCAGCTGGACACCCCTCTGCAATGCCAGTTGCTAGGACTGCTGCACTGTGGCCGCATCAGTTAAGCTACGGTACCACTCCTGTGAGTTCTGCTTCTTGAAAGAAAAGATTGACATGGTCAAACTGATAACTACAACTTGATTTCTTCTTTAATATACGGTTCTAGATACAGCTGCCACAGAAAGAAAGGTGGCCATATACTGGAGTACTGCCTTGGTTTGGAGGAGAGCTAGGGACACCAACTAGGATCTTTCACAGAAACTATTAAAAATAATAAATTAGTGTGAAAATCCCATTCCAGATTGGCAAATTTCCCATTAAATCCTTCCAGAAGAGTCAGAGCAAACCAGAGAAATACTTCAGTTAAAGTTGAAAGCACAATTTCTGCTCAAAACCACGCTGGTCAGGCTGGGCTTGCTGGGATTCACTCCTTCCAGCAAGGATGCAGTCAAGGTCACTCCTGGTGCCACAGGAGGGCGAGCAGGCTGGGAAATTCTTCCTGGCTGTTTTCTGCCACCCTGTTTTATCTATTTCTGCCTCTGTATGGGTTACTTCTGTGCTGGAGGTGAGAGCTCAGAAATACAGACAGGGCAGCAGCTCTGGAAACATGCTGTCAATTTATTTTACCATGGCACTGTACCTGCAGCAGCCAACCTTGCTCAGTGCAGTGGGCAGTGCTGGCTGCAGCTGGAGCCTTGGCAAGCTGTCCTGCACACACCTCCCATCCCACTCACCCTTGTCTGTGTGGGTCTGGGGCTGAATACAAAAACCTCATATTAACAATAGGGTTAATTAGACATGAATGCCAGAGGTAAGAATATCCTTCTTAGTTTAAAGAAAAGGCAGGCTTAAGAAGAGCTGCCTGCCTGTAATGCTTGAGGTTACACTAACAGATACATCAAGTGGCTGAGTAAAACTGCATCTCTGCTTGCAGGAGCAACACTTCACCTTCAAAAGACATCCTGCTAATTTTTCAGAAGCCGAGTGCCCTATAAATGCAGCACTCCATCCTAGGAAAACAGTATTCAGCAGTATTTTTTCATACTTCGGATGTCATGTATACATACATACATATATATATATACACACACACCCCTACGATAAACAAAAAAACTGCCCACTAGAAAGCCACTGCTACTCTCCCAGATTACTCCATGGTAGCACCTAGCCAGGACATTAAGTGATAGCTACTATACCACTGTCCTCTTCTATTCTTATATTCATTTGTTTTCCTTATTCCAATCTATTTCCCACCAGGAGAGAAAATAGTAAAAGGTGTAGTTAAAAATCTCCAGTGACCACTCTAACAAAAATCAATTCATCCAGTATTGTTCCTAAAGCCTGCAGCAAGTCATAGAACGGAAATGAACTTATAGCACGCTTTGTTCCTGAACACTGTCATTATGCTATACAGGACAGCCACAGACTT
>PPHD01006198.1:3458-24984 GCA_002909625.1 Bambusicola thoracicus
AAATTAAAAAAAAAAAAAAACAACTGGGGTCATAAGGGGTTGTTGCTTTAAATAACTGAGAAGCAGCCTGGAAGTGCGTGATTTTTCTCTTGGCACTAGGTAATGTTTGGGGTGGAGAGAGCAAAGGAGGAGTAGAAAGGAGGAGAGACTGGACAGGACTGGACAAGTCACTTTGCCCAGGGTTAAATTGCTCCTGGAATATCAGTTCAGTCACCCTCCCCCCTGTGAAAGGGAGAGCTTGTTGTGTGGGACTAAAGGCATGAGGATGAAATTTCCACTTATAGTGTCTGTGACTGTGGGAAATCTTCTGGGAAAGGTGCTGTTTGGTCAGATCGGCATTCCTGATAAGACTTGTCCTTCTGCATGTTCTGGAAAGCAGTAATTGTTTCTGTAAACATTATAGCATGTATTAGAGCAGAGCTAGCAAGCAGACTTCGTGGTTTGACTGCTTCTGAGGCCAGGTACAACGTTTATGTCCATAGTGTGGTGTGATGCTGGAAACAACAGCTTTTGTGTTCAGAATTGCATCACATCCAGAAATAGGGGCTCAGCGTGTGTGTACTGTTAGTTAACTTTCCCTACTGCCATAAGAGATGCTAATAGACTTGTACAAGCTTGCGTAACAAGTACCAGAACCCCCCTATTTCGTACTATTTCAATGCAATGAGGTAAGCAATAGTCAAGCAGTTGTACTTAAACATGAAAGGCAGTGTAATGAATGCACTGCTCACATGCCTCAACAGACAGCATGCTGAGGTCGCAGGAGACTGCTTGGAGAGTGATCAGGCACTGCTTTTCTGTTACAGCACAGGAGATGTCAGTGGGTGGCTGGCTGACCATGGTGCAGTGGGAGTGATGCCTGGGCTGAGCAAAGCCAGGGGTGCTGTGCCTCTTAGGCTGGAGGCATAGCTGGTATGATCTTCTATGTTGCAGGTGCCACAGCATGTAGATACAAGCCAAGAGCCAGCCACCACCTCTCAAGAAACAGGATCTGTATTTTTTTCTCTATCCTCCTTGAGTTGTTAAACTGACAAGTCTGCTTTTTTTGCTCATCTTCTTTGTCTGTGCAACTGAAACCAAAAGTAGGTTTTTTTTTTTTGTCTTCTGCTTCTATTTGTCCTGTAGAGGAAATGGACCTGGTGGGTATTGATTGATGCTGGACTGAACATGAGCCAGCAGTGTGCCCAGGTGGCCAAGAAGGCCGATGACATCCTGGCTTGTATCAGAAATAGTGTTGCAAGCAGAAACAGGGAAGTAATTGTCCCCCTGTACTCAGCACTGGTGAGGCCGCACCTAGAGTACTGTGTCCAATTTTGGGCCCCGCACTGCAAGAAAGACATTGAGGCCCTGGTGCGTGTCCAGAGGAGGGCAACAAAGCTGGTTAGGGGCCTGGAGCACAGGCCTTATGAGGAGCGGCTGAAGGAGCTGGGATTGTTCAGTCTAGAGAAGAGGAGGCTCAGGGGAGACCTTATTGCTCTCTATAACTACCTGAAGGGAGGTTATGGTGAGCTGGGGGTCAGCCTCTTCTCTCATGTGACTAGTGATAGGACTAGAGGGAATGGCTTCAAGCTGCGCAAGGGAAGATTCAGGCTGGACGTTAGGAAATAATACTTCTCTGTGAAAGGGTGGTCAGGCACTGGAATGGGCTGCCCAGAGAGGTGGAGTCACTAACCCTGGAGGTGTTCAAGGAACATTTGGATATTATGTTTGAGGGACATGGTTTAGTGAGAACCATTGGTGATGGGTGGATGGTTGGACGAGGTGATCCTGTGAGTCTTTTCCAACCTTGGTGATTCTATGATTCTACTGGTCAGCTGAGATTGTATAGTGCTGAGGAATGGGGTGTTGAGCTCTTGCCATGGTGCTTCAAACAGTTCTTGTGCATTCTCTGAGGATTTCACTGCAAGGTGGAGCACACTCTTTAAAAAAGCAGAGAACTGTGGCAGTTCTCTGGCAGAACTTACTCAGCTGTAGCAGTGTCTACAGCCCTTAATCTGTTGATAACTGCATCTTCATTTCTTAATCCCAAAGCACTGGGAGAAAACAGTGCATTGATCTTCTGAAGCACTGCTTAATTTCTAAGAAAGAAAGTGATACTCCATTTTTATTAATTAGAACAACTCTGCTGCTGCAATATCAAATGAGTTGCAGTTAACTGTCCTTGACTGGCCCATCAGAGAATGCTTTCTACGCAGGGAAGGACAATGTTTAACTTTTGATAGCTGTACCACACTGCTTCCGTTCCTTTCCTTCCCCTTTGAGTGACTTTCGTGAAACGGAGTCCTATGTGTGTTAAATATTGTGTTCCTGAGGGAGATGTGTTGGCTGGCTGCTGGGCTGGATCTCACTGCCATTGGCAGTGCTGGATGTGAGCTGGGTGCAGCATGGGGCCGCTCCTCGTGGAAGAAGCTGGAACTGTGCTGCAGGGGTCTGTTGATTGCACAAGAGCTCTGGCCAAAGAGAAATAATGTTGAAACTGCTGGGACTTAATTTCACTGCCCTCAGACATGATGCAAAATTTCAGACGTTTGTCAAGGAGGAAAATGTGACAATCTGAAATTCTGTCACTTGTGTGCGTGGCATTTTAGCCTTTTCCCTTGTTATGAAACACATAGGTTGCTCTAACAGCAATACCTTATATTTATTTCCATGGAAACTACAACAGATACAAAGAACACAACACTAGAGGACAGAGTGAATTCTCAGCTACAAAACACTGTTCTTCAACATAGTCACCATCATTAGCTGTGCATTTTTGTCAGCGATGAAGACGACCCTGTGTGGCAGTCCAGAACGTGACTTGTTTATCACATTGCTATTATCGCTACTGAAACATAGCACCCACCCCTTGGTTATGGTTTGGTCTCCATCAACATTCAGCAAGCATCGATGGATGTCAGTGGGTGCCATCTTTTCCACATGGAGGAATTCAGTGGCACACCTTTCCTTCATACACAGTTTCATGTCCAATGCCAATTAATCAGGTTGCCTCTCTGCTGCCATCTGTAGTAGAACAACAAAATGTACCAGAATGTTGGTGGGAAGGTTCAACCTCAACTGCCATACTACCAATATCTGCCTCTAACGTTGTGGGCAGAGATAATAAGATAATAGGAGGCATTGCTTTTTGGAGCAGCCCTTGTAATTTCTGTAGTTGTTTTATACCTTCTTTCTTCAAAATGCCTACGAAACTATTGCCTTTCTCAGATGCCCAAAGGAAACTCTTGTAGCCAGGTTCCCTCCTGGAGAGGAAGGGTCCCATTGGACTGTGTTGCAACCTGTTCTTGGCAAGAGATGTGATGGGCTTGGCCTTTGCTATCCAAGAAAAGCCTCATTAGAGGATCTATTGTTTGCCCCAGCTTACATGTCTACCTTTAAACAGAATGAAAGGGACTTTCATGAGTTGACTTGTTCTAAACCAACCAAATTCAGCTCATGTTTAAAGAATGCAAAGCAGTTCCAATGGAGAGCTTTATCTGAACAAGATCAGAAACCTGTTTTAAGAGGCTGGAAGAGTAGAGTCAGTTTCTGAGCAAGCTTTGACATACAGAACTGTCAAACAGCTGGAAGTTAATTATTCACGTCTAAGAGCTTTGTCAGTGTCTCATGCAAGTCTGTAGTTGCCAGTGTTACGCAAAGTACTACATGGAGAAATTTTAATTATTTCTCTTAATTTTCTGTTCTGTTAGATACTAGAGAGTGACAGCACTGCTGTGTTCAAGTCAACTGTAGAGGAGGAAGTGGCAGTGCATAGCAATGGCAAGCTTCATAGCTGAAGCTTTTACCTGAACTGCTGAGCTTGGTGATGCTTGGTGTTAGTTGCTGGTGTATTAGAGCTTGAAATGTGCTGCACTGAAAGCAGTGTGCGGTCACAGAGATGGCGTTGTGGCTGACAGCCTGAGCCAGTTCTGTTGGACTGGTTGTGAAACTCGAGTGGTGAATGAGAAATGTGAGAATGAAACAGAAGTTTCTTAAATTCCAGTGCCCGAAAAGTTTCCTTGAAGGAAAACTTGTTTTACAGCATTTAATTAACTGGGGAGCTTAGCCTGAGCTGGGAGAGTCCTGGTAACACACCAAAGATTTAAAGTACCACAGGCTCTTTCCATGTTGTGCTTGATTTTTATTAAATACATACAGTGACATGCAGAATGCAAAGCCTACATTGAGCAAAATGAGGGCAGCAAAGTTTTCCTTTTCTCGTAAGATTTGGAAGATAAAGCAAAGCGAGAAGGCGTGGTGTGTGCAAGGCATTTCCTGCTCTTTGACTGCTGTCTGCAGACAGGATTGAGCCCACAGAAGCATGCAGGGGGCAGGATTTCACCCTGGAGGATGCACTGCTGTAACAGCAGCTCCTCTCCAGATGGGAGGATTTGCTTACCAAGGCCATCTTGGACGGGATGGTTGTTCTGGCAGTAGCAGAAGGTGACATTCTGGTGGAGCCCCTATGCTTGATTTGTTCTTGTGCAGTGAGTGCATCTGCTGTAAGATGCAGTGCAGTAGGGTTGAATTTTAATTATGGCTATGGAAGCATTAAACTTTCATCCTAGGTGAGGAAATCTGCCTGCTATGCTTTCAGGTAGGCCTAGCAGCTGTCTTTTGGAGAGCTGCTGTGGCCTTCCCATGCTGCTGTGTTCACCTGTGAGTTTCAGGTCAGGAAAGCTGGTGTCAGTATGGCTGGGTCTCTGGAGGACCAAGCTTCCTACAAGTCCTCCTGCCGTGGCTGAAGTTTCTGGGCTTTTAGGTCTTGTCCTGTTTTATTCATTCCACCCGGAGTGCTCGTGGAGCTCCTTCCTAATACGTTTTATTTCTCTATCATAGAAATGCTTTAATAGCAGTGAGCCTGGGGGCTGGGCAGAAAACATCATTATGGCTAATAGTTATAGGAAACATAGAGCAGGAGTTAATCCTGCTGGTTCTGTGCACATTTTGCATGCTGAATTTCTCTACTGAATTGCCAGCCCTTTAACTGTGTTTATACAGAGTAGCATGAAGCAGAAATGAATGGCAGAACAAGGAAGGTCTCTGCAGGCACAGTTGAACGTAGGTACTTATATTAGTATAAATAGATGAAACTCCACTCTGCAGCTAAGTAAACCTGATACAGGAAGGTAAAAACTTTGATCCCCAGTCATGTACTCTCCTTGTGTGCCAAATGCACTTGTGTGCCAGCTCTTCTCCCCCCACCCTGCGGAACCCTTTGAATGGTTGTCCTTTGGCTGTGCCTGCATCTGCAAAACAGCCTCTTCCAGATTTTGACCAGTGTGCTGTGCTGTCTTATCATCTGGGAGGAACCTTTTGCAGATCTCCAGACCTACAAAGCCAGGTTGTGTTTGTCTGAAGACCTGAATAACTTTCCCTCTCCAGTTTCATAGGAGATGGAAAAGGAGAGAGGCTGGGAAATGTTTAACTAAACAGATTTTGCTTCTGTTTAGCAATGACCCTATTATTAGCAGCTTAATCTCAGTTTCTAACTTCCCTTAAAAACTGTTGCAGAAAGCCTTGCTTAAATCACAGGAGCTAATTCCTAGGCCGGAAACTTGGGTTTCTGTGATCCCTTCCCTCCCTTTTCTTTCTTTCTTTTTTTTTTTTTTTCTGTGCACAAGTCATTGACTTTCCTCTTGATTTGCTGGAGTCTGGAAAAAAGCCAACAGCCCAGGGCAGCAGCTGTGCTTTAGATGCCTCTTCAGATGTCCCCTCAAATAACCCAATTCCATTAAAATCCTCAAGCACTGGCAGAATCCTGCTTGCAGGCTGACAGTTTCCTGGGCTCGGTAACATGTTGCAGTACCTGTCATGATGAGATCCTTCTAGCAGCTCAGGGAGTTCTGGGTGCAGGCTGACCTCACTGCTTTGATGCTAGCAGTGCAGCAGTAGGCTAAATGTGGGTTCTGGGCTTTGAACTTGGCTTTTGACTAACAGGGCACTGCTGAAGTAAGGCAGAGGAGGGAGGCCTTGTTTTCTGCGAGGTAAGGGTGATGCCCTTGTGATGGTGACCAAGTGTTGGTCTGGATGAGTTGGGCTCAGAATGTAGGGGCAGTTTCTGGATTCCTTTCCATGTTGTTAGCACAAGGCATTTGGTTAGCTTTGTGTGATGTCATGTTACCCCATCTGTAAGTGCCTTCAAAAGTGAACTGGCAGCTCTAAAGCCTTGCACCCATAATGCAAAGTACTGAAGATGGGCACTGATGTATGTCAGCTGGGGGTTGTCCTGGGGTAGCAGTACAGATGCTGGTGAACACAAACACCCCTCTCAATGTGCTCTTGTTTCTGCAGTGTCAAAGCTCTCACTTGCAAGGTGTGCTTTCTTAACGACTGGTGAAAGTCTGACTGCCACAGCTGCCATGGCTAAACTGAGCTCCGACCTCAGCACACAGCCAGTTTGCTCCTTGGTAGAGCAGTGTCTCCTCTCCTCCACCCCCGTAGGTGTGAATAAGCATTAATGTGTTGCACTGAGGCCAGCAGCTTGTGCCTGAATGAGTGAGGAGGAGCAGAGAACAGCTACCTGAGCTTCCTTCTTTCAGTGGCTGCAGTCAGTGATCTAAAGTCTGCCACGTGACTACTCGTGTGTTGATCCAAAGTAGCTGAAATTGTGAGAAATCTCTCAGGATGGGAGAAAAAAAAAGTACTAGGAGAGAATATTGTCTTCTAGTGACATTCTGGTGAAGTGATGAGCCTGAAACTTAAATGGAAATCAAGCCTATTATTTTTTTAAAGGGAGTGAAACTCCATCCCACCTGGTGGCTTAGTAGTTGAAATGGTGTTGCGGGTTGATGGTGACAATTCATTAACAGGCATCCCTGTACTACTTGCCATATTGCACTTAACCACAAGCTATATTTGACTGGTGAGGCAGAAGGCAGAACAAGCTTTTTAGCAGGCTTTTTATTTTCTTGCTTTCACAATCAGTTCTCCCACGCTTTCCTCTACTCTTACGAAAGTAAAAAAAAAGTCTCAGCTCCTGACCTGACCCTATCTCTTAATTCTTTGCTTGCTCCTATCACCTGCCTCCAACCTGTTTTATAACTGGCATATAAATCCCAGCTCATCATGGAGGATGGTAGCTGCACAGTCTGGCTGCCTCTTATTTCACCTCTGCTCTGAGATGTGTTTCTCATTAGAGAAGGCTTTCTGAATAGAAGATGAGTTTAGTCACACTGGGGGAAAATTGCTAGACAACATGTTTAGACGTCTTGGGTCAAAGACATTACATGAGCAAGATAGAAAATTAATAAGTGCTTTCTCAAGTGAGAGCCTTTTGTGATTTAACACCAGTTTTAGTTTTGATAGCTGAAGGTTGGATGAGGTTGCTTAATAGAGAGAAAAAATTGGTCTCCCCAAAAAAATTGGTTTGGCTGGGAGGTTAGTTAAAAATAACACTTCTGTAACAGCCTTTGCTTCATCATGTAATATCTATTATGAATGTTGTGCAGCTGATGGCTTAGTGCCATGGATCTCCTTACTGGCTAGTCTGTGAATATACTTTTCAGCCAGTGATTACTTGCTCATCTCCCCCATTACCTTTTTCTCCTAAGAACGACAATGTGTTGGAACTACGTAATGTTCCCACAAATAGTCCGAAGTGTTCTCAGCAATTCCTTTTCACTTGAAATGGAAGCATCTTTGTTCAAGTCATTATTTAGGGACCAAGGATGCTTGAAATTCTTTCTGACAGTAGAACTCTTTGGTCCCTCTGGATACTGGATAGCTTGCTGTGATGTTCAGCCAGGGAAGTGAAAACCAATGTTACAATGGAGTTTGCAGTCTACTACTGACTGTTTAAAAGACAAGCACACCTCAATATTGTCTTCTGTCTGAATTTACATTTGAAACCTACAGCATTTGTAGTCACCATGAGATTTCACTCCAATGTTTCTCAGTTATTTCTAGAAAATACAAATGTGAAGACTAGTCTACATAGCTTTGATTATTTGATGCCTGGATAAGCACTCAATGGCACTGCCAAATTTAGGGCAGAGGTGTTAAAAAGTAGCAGAGCAGGAAGGGAAGCAGATACATTGCAGGAAGCATCCATAAGCTGCCAGCTCTGTGTCTGCCATCTGGGCAGGAGCTGACCTTGCTGTGTGTATGATTGCTTTTCAACTTCATGCAGCTCAAAGGCATGTTAAAGTGTAAATTGCCAGTGTGGTGTCTAAAACGATGATGAGTGTCTTACATGGGAGTGAGGAGCCTTATGGAGAGGAATGATTTCTAAATGCAGTTCAGCTCATGAGTAATCAGACATACTTGTTCAGTTGAACAAGTACAAGGAGATGGCCCTTACTCTATTAGTTATAATAAAACTGCAGATGCCAGTAAGGAGCTTAACAGTTTGTTCTTTGGCTCTTGAATTGGGACCTCCTAAGATGACTGGAATGCAGCTCTGGTGAACATGGCTTCTGTTTCTCTTTTGCAGGTGCGGGAAACATCGTTGCCATTATGATAGGCAACCTGAAAGGCATGGAGATCCTGCGCCGGATTGAGAGTGGCCTGAAAGTGACCATGGTTATTGAAGTGGGGAAAAAGCACGGTCCCTGGATGAACCACTATTCCATCTTCTTTGTCTCAGTGTCATTTTTCGTTGTCACAGCAGCAACTGTGAGCTACTTCATTATTTATTCTGCTCGCAGATTCAGGATCACAAGGGCCCAGTCCAGGAAACAGGTGAGTTGGTGTTGTCTCTGTCACTTATTGTCCTCCTGAGTCACCATGCTGAGGATCATGAAGCTGAAACAGTGCTTGAGCACCAAGATGACCAATTCCTTTCCAGAGGAAAGAGAGTGTGAGCTAAGGGAGGTATTTTTAAAGAGCCAAAAACTTTTCAAAGAAATGGGAGAAAGTCACCTGTCTGTGTCTTGAGAGTGTAACTGGTCATGCTTAGCCAGCTTTCTCCCACAAATTTTACTTCCTGAACAGTAGTGCAACAATAATGCTGATGTATTGGGGAAAGTGAGAGAGCTAAACTGCTTTTAGCTGACCCTCACACTTCCCACATAGTGCTGCCTGTGTGCTAGCTGTAATGTAGTGTGAGACACGAATACTTATGTGTCTCCAAGTTAGTGCACGACTTCTGCTGCCTCGGTATAGACCACAGTCTAGGAAACTGCATCGTGTTGAAAGCTTCTATCTAACTGAAGGTTTTCTCAGAGTTGCAGTGACACCCTCAATTAGGTGTTGAAAAAAAGCCACTGTTGTGTTCTTTTTAAACCCTAGGCAGTCCATTGTTAACGAGTTAAATTTCTGGGTAACTCTCTATTGTGCAATTGTCCGATCAGCTGATATAACTAGTGCATACAGGTTCGCCTTCAGTCCCACCTTGTCTCTCCTCCGTCAGGGCTTAAGGAAAAGCCTTAAAGATGAAATTTAAGTCCTAGCATGATTCTTGTCAAAAAGAATGGGCAGCAGCAGGAACAAGCTCTGAGTTGCTTGGGTACAAGTATTTTCCTTGCTGTTGTGTTGCGAAGGAGACCTTTGGTATGTACAGTACTTCTTCACAAGCTTCTCGTAGGAGCTACCTGAACTGTGAAAGAAGAACTGTTACTATGACCTTTCAGTCCAGCTTGCTTGGGGAATTACCTCAGGATCAGTAGCTAGATAGAAAAGTGGCATTCTACCGTTGAAGGACACATGCCCTGTTGAGCTTCACCACTATCTTGGGGATTTCAGGCCCCCTGAATAGATCATTCTGAAAACAACTTGAGGCTAAAAGTTGGACACAGGTGTTGAGATCTAGGCCAATTTGGGGCTTGTGTAACATTTTAGGACTGACTGCTTTAAAATAATGCTAACTTGTGTAACATACTTCTTTGCTGTCCTTCACCTCAGTCTCTCTCCCTGCTGTGGTTGCAGGGAACATGGCTGCTGTTGAATGCTGAGTTCTTTCTGGTAACCATAGCACCTAATTCAGTTTGGTCGATATTCTTCTGAAATCCTGTTGTTTAAGTGTAATCTCGTGGATGATGAACAGACCTCATTTTATCCTCTTTGTGTTCTGATATGCCACACTTAGAAGTAATGTGGAGATACAAAGGAGTAGTTGGAAGAGCAGGACTGGAAGTTGACAGCTGCCTGTGAAACGCAGCATTGCAAGTCCTGGATGTCACACTGAATTGTCTTTGTGGTATCTTTCGTGAGGGGTGGCATGGAGCCCTGTGTCTTGATGCTGTCCTCTGCCTAACGTCTGTGGATGGAGGTACACTGTCTCTTATTGGTGAAATTCTTTCGTTCCTTGCAAACTACCCCACTGAGAGAACTTCATTCCAATCACAAACAGGCAGGGGTGCAATAGAAACTGATCTGCAAAAGACACTGTTAATCAAATCACAAGAAAATCTTTCCTCCTTTGAAGACATTTAACAGAGCAGTTGTGGAAGTCCAGCTCTATTCTAGGCTTTCAAAGAGCTATAGCTATTATTAATGCTTCAGTGGTAGACAGTACTGGGAAAATCCAGTTGGTTTGGCTTGTGCCTTCTCAAACTGTTTCTATCTTGGGTTCTGTGTACACACAACACAATTTACTTTAGATTGAAAAATAACATTGACAAATGACATGCCAGTTCCACATCATTTCAGATGATCTGAAATTAAGGAGCCATGAAGTGCTTTGTAAAGTACCAGAATCAAAGAAAGATTCTCTGACATAGTGGAGTAAATGTACTACTTTGTAAAAGTGAAACTCAAGACAATCCAGAATTGTTTTGTAGGTTTTTCTTTCAATTGTTTTTGTACCAAGGCATCTAAAAACTAACTTTACAAGTATAAGATAAGAAAAGAATAACAAAGAAGTTCTTGTAAGTGAAGAGGAACTAGTAAAATGTGGCTCTACAGTGTTCTCTGTTAACCAGCTTACTGGATTTTCAGAGTATGTTCTAAGTCTCGAAATAGGGACTTTGAAACACTGGATATTAGTTAAACAACTTATCAGATTGCATGCTGCCCGTGGAACTTTGCTGTCATCATTCAGCCCTTTGGAAACTCTGACTCTCTGGACTTTAGTCTGTTATTTGGTGGAGTAAAGGGTTTTTTTCCTCTTCCGTTGTATAGATGTCAATGGGTAACGCATTCTTTTAGAAAGTGTTCTTAGGGAACAGTTGTGTTTTGGTAGTAATTGTTACAAACTTTCCCTTCTGCAGAAGTGAACTGGCTTCTGAATGTTTCCCTCTACCAGTGCTAAAATTTTTTCTGAGCATCTGTCTAATTTTTTTACTTTCCCCGTGACATCATATTCTACCACTAGAATCAAGAGGAACTCCTTGATCACTCTACAGAGTGCTGTGATAATTATGACAGAATGATAGTGCTCTGTGGTGTATCTCAATTTCTTTGCATCCTGTCCTTTACATCATGTCCTCAAATTCTTTACATCTCACTTGTATTCCTCTTGTTCGCTTGAACTGGATGGTTTTGAAGTCTTTACTATCTCAGCAGTATTTTTTTCCTTTTCTTTGTCTTGTCTTGAAAAGTCTTCAGACTCCAGTGCTTTCAGAAGCCATCTCTGATTTTATAGAGAGTGAGGCTGTTGGGTACATTAAAGCTTTGTCACTTACCAGCAGATTTCCTGTTTCTTCCTATGACAATCTGCTTTTTCTGGTGAAGGGACTTCTACAGTTGCTTTGGTCACATATAACCCAGGTCTTATTTCTGCTGCAGATGTTTCTTGAAGGCAGCAACTCTGTCTCTCACTCAACTGGAGCAGGAACTGTATACAGGAAAACTGTAATTTTCTATAAAGTTGAGTGACTGTTGAGATGAGCCATTTGTATTGTCTTAAAGTCCAAAAGGAAGTTTAATAACACATCTGTCCTAATTGTGAGTTGAAATGGATCAGCATTTTCTCATGAACAAACTCATTAAGCTGTTTCCAACTGCCTGTTTTTTGTCTGACTCTGTCTTCTTCTGAGCTTGAAAGTGAAGTGGCAACCTATGCGGTCTGTTACTGCATCTTGAGGTCTGTGAGCACAAAGGCGGCAAAACAAGGAAAGAGCAGTGTGGAGGTTTGCTTGCTACCAGCCAAGTAGTGACAAATTCTGTTCCTCAATATGTTAACCTTTCTTAATAATGCAGAATGACTGAGTGTGTTAATCTGTGGCCTGGTTTCTTATTTGAGCTCAAGTTTTTATTTCCATTGATTTCATAAGGATTAGGTGCTGCAGCTTAGAACTGACCTAATTAATGGTTTTGAAGAAGGTGAGTTGCTTGACTCACCAGAGTTCAGAACTACTTTCATGGCAGTAGCTGTCTGTGGGAAACAACTTCCTTTGCTTCCATTCCAAGAGAAAAGTGGAAGTTCCTCATCTCCTTAGAGCTTGTTCATCTGTACTGCCATGACTGTACTTGCAAGGGTGTGGAAGGGGCTGGTGATTAAATCCTCAGTGAGGGACTGGGGAAAACTGGGGAATAAACTGCAGATCTGTCTTTCCCAGTCAGGTGTCTACTTCAGCATGCCAGAGCCTGGGTGGCAGCCAGAACCTGACCTGTCCTGTAATGTCCTGATTCTTTTTTCTTTTTCTTGTCTCAGCCTAGTCAGCTTCTGCTCACCCTCCATTCCCCAAAGGCTGCAGGGTTGTTGAGGCTTTTAGAGTCATTAACATTTAATGTTTGCTCCAAAAAATTTGGCTTCACAAAATGCTTTGACATTCCAGGCTTGAGTATCTTGGATCTCTGATAGACTACTCAATAAATGCTTCCTCTTGCAACCTTTCTTCATCCCCCTAGAGCTGTGCTCTGCTGTACTTACAAAATCAATGTTAAAGGTGACTTTGCCGTTGGTGCATTTCAAGAACAGCCATTAAATTTGTGCTCTGGCAAAACTTAAAATATTATCTCAGTAAATTATTAATCATGCAGCCAGTTGAGTACATTTAAACTTTGCTGTTTGCCAACAGTTTCTGCAGTCAGTTGGGTCCTGTCAATATGCTTGCCCTGACACTACATGTGTAGATTAGATACTACACAAGGGAATACGCTCCTAGATGGTTTAATTCCCCATTTATAGCAAGTAGCTGTAGTGCAGGACCTGATACCATTGCATTCCTGGTCTGTTTATGGTGCTGCGTTTGTTAATGAAACTTTGGGGATTTTCAGAGACAGCTGTGTGGCTACTTCTCTATAGCTTCTGGGCTGAAACACTGACAAGGGGAGAATGATTTTGAAGTGTCATACAGAAACTTATGCTGGTGTCTTCAACAGAATACCTCTACAAGGTTTTTTGAAGAAAACGTGACTGGTTCTTGTTCCTAATAAATAAAACATACCTGTTTGCGTTTTTCACCTTAGGGTGGTATGGATCTCTTCCTTGATCATGGTTATAGTCATTAAGCTTCTAAAAGCATGCATATTGATGCTATAGGCTAGAAGCTCAAAGCAGCACTATGTATCAGTAAGCTTGCCTGTTCCAAAAGCAGCGTGATAGAGTTGCAGCAGTCCATCTAAATCAACTTGTTTGCCCTGAACTACTTCACCACAGGGAATTTTATGTAGTATTGAGTTATCAGTTTGCTTGGTTTGTTAGGTATCATGAGTAGCCCTTTACCAGCTTGTCCCTTCTGTGCTTCTGCCACTAGCCTTGCACCTTCAGCCTGAAAAGATTCTTATATCTGAAGTAAAATGCATAGAGGGGAGCAATGCTGGAGAGCTAACAGCACAGTGTTCCTGCACTGAGCAGCTGAATCTGGAAGAGGATTTTGGGTTGGGACAGCAGTGCCAGAGCTGCCTGATGCACCACCATGTCCAGAGGCAGTAAGTGCACCATAGAGGACAGTCAGGTGGTGGTAGAGCAGCACCAACCTGTGACCTTTAAACAGGCTTGTTAGCTCCCGTGCCAATTAAATGCATTGCACTGACAGCTGGACAGCAACAGTTGCCAGGCAAGCTAGGCTTCTGCTCCTGCTCATCTCTGCCCTGGTATCCTGACAGCAGCGAGCAAATGGCATGGAGGGGAATGCAGTTCAGCTTCCTCCTCTGCCCTCATTAAAGCTGCTTTGCAGACCTCTTGGGACTGCTCATTTGATTTGTTTAGTGAGGGGTATAAATAAGGAAAAGTAGCTCTGAACTGTGCGTGTGTGTTACTTTGAACTCACGCTGATAAAACTGCTTTCTTCCACCTGACAGGAGTGGTCGGTGCCAGCAGGCTGCTGGCTCTGTAAGTCATGGGGCAGAGGGCTGGTTCAGGGTGTGCTGTGGTGGCTTAGTGCTGGGTAAGGAACCTCATCTTTCCTTCATCAAGGTGTGAGGCTATGCAGGATTGGCTGTCAGACTTGGTGTTCAGCCTTCTATACCCGTTTGAGGGTTTCTGTTTATTTTGGGTAGGTTTGATTTGACCAAAATATTATCTTCTGATTTCTAGAAGGAGAACCCGTGCTTTATGAGAAGGCTAGGTAAAAACAAATCATATGCAAGTGTTTTCTTGGTGTGTCATCTGGAGTCAATAGCCACATGAATATGTTCTGAAACTTATTATGTGTTTTTTCTAAATAGCATGGTCATGCTTGCTTAGCTTGTTTTGATAATATCTGGGTTATAAAACTGGTGCCTGCTTGCTTAGACACTAAGGTAAGTATTAGAAGCTACCGCTTATGAGGAAAAATAAGTGTTTAACCAGGACTCCTTCCTGTTACAGCGACAGCTGAGGGCCGAAGCTAAGAGGGCCATTGGACAGTTACAGCTGCGCACTCTGAAGCAAGGAGACAAGGTATAGCCAACTCAGCATTCTGTCATACCCCTCATATGGAGCCTAGAGTAGGTCTTTCCTACTGGGATAGGATGCAGAAACCTCTTGGAACCCATAACTGCATTTTCCGTTTTCAGACCAAGTTATTTTCAGGGGCACAAGTCTTCAAAATCTGCACGTACTTACAAATTGTATGTATGTGTTTTTACATCTTACCCATAGTCTTGCTGTGTTGAGAGGTCCTAGTTTTCTGACATAGAAAATAACAGAAATGCTTTACTTGAAAAGCAAAATCATCAGTTTCAGTGGCTATTCTTCAGGTTGACACTGGAGGTAGTGCTTTCCAAATCTCTGCAGTATTGACTGAAATAATCCAGTGATTCCAGAATTGCAGGGGTTGGAAGGGACTTGGGGATGTTCTAGATATTGAATCCAACTCCCTGCTAAAGGGGGTTCCTACAGGAGGTTGCACAGGTTGGCATCCAAATGGTCTTGAGTATCTCTGAAGGACACTCCAGTGTCTCGGGTCAGCCTGTTCCAGTGCTCTGTCACCCTACCCTCACTGTAAAGAAGTTCTGCGTATTTGTGTGGAACTTCCTATGTTCCAGCTCTTGACCATTGCTCCTCATCCTATCACTACATGCCACTGAAAAGAACCTGGCCTCGTCCATTTGCCTCCCACACTTTAGATGTTTATGAGCATTGATCAGATCCCTTTTCAGCCTTCTCTTCTCCAGGCTGAACAGCCCCAGGTCTCTCAGCCTCGTACAGGAGGTGTTCCAGGCCCTTCACCATCTTTGTCACCCTCCACTGGACTCTTACTAGGAGATCCCTGTCATTCTTGAAACGGGGAGCCCAGAACTGGATTCCTGATAATTTACTGCTGTTTCTAAACCATGGCATTAAACTTTCAGTGGTTCTGCTCAAATGTCAGCTTTACTATAAATAATCCATAAAATGTGTTTATTTAAGATTATGGATAAGAGTTATTTTATATTACTTTAGCTAGACCCTTTCGTCTATAGTAAATCTGACTGTAGTTTAGAGGAAGCTTTCAAAGCCGATTAAAGCTGAAATTTCATTTCTCCACTTTAGGAAACCGGTCCTGATGGGGACAGCTGTGCTGTGTGCATTGAGCTGTACAAGCCAAATGAAGTAGTGCGCATCTTGACTTGCAAGTAAGTTGTCTTCCAGGCTTCTTCCAGGCTAAATGTGGCTCTGGACAGCCTGGTCTAGTGGTTGGCGACCCTGCACATAGCAGGGGGGTTGAAACTCAGTGATCATTGTGGTCCTTTTCAACCCAGGCCATTCTATGATTCTATGAAAGTGCCCCTTAATTCAAAATGATAAAGCTTGTCTTTACTGAATGTTCTGCCTGCTGTGTTAACAAAGCTCATCAAACTTCTATCAAATTGTTGCAGAGCAAGAATTCTTGAGTCTGTGTCAAATAATGTTTCAAGCTGTAGATGTACTCTTGTAGTGTGCCCCTACAGCTGGTGTCCATACCTTGCTCAACCTGAACATCTTGGCTAACTACAGAGCCTCTCCAGTTTATTCTTCTAGAATTCTCTACTATTGCATCTCATTGTGCTCCTATGGAAGCCCAATATGCTACTAGTATTTTGATTGTTCCTAAGATGAGCAGTGAAGCTATTCCAGGGTTTAAGGAAGCCTGTTCTGTGTTACTTTGTGTGACTGCTGAACGAGATTGCTGTGGCAAAGCTTCTCAAATCAGGGGGCTACAAGAGTGCTCAAGTTACATGCTGTGTGAACTTGATGAATTTTATATAGGAAGACTGCTTTTACATGGGGAGGATTATGTAAAGTGCTTGGAAAAACTTTGACATGGGAAAAAATCTAATTCTGAAGAATGGAAAAATCTGTGGCTGTTGTTTTCTGAGCAGTGTCATCTGTCAAACACTGTTAATCCTGAGCTGGCATTACCTTTGCACAAGGTTATGGTTTTGCGAAGGCTTTGTGTTTAGGAGTGGTATGACTTCCCAATAGGCTAGTTACCAAGAGGCTGGCCTTGTAAAACGCTATCTGCAAACTTCCTTCATCTAATACTTAGCAGTTTAGAATGAAACAAAACTGAATAAGCTTTCAGGAATGTGTTGATAGTTATTCAGTTGTCGTATCAGGCTTGTGCTAGCAGGTAGTCCCGTACATCAATGAACTAAATTCCATGAGTGCAGAGACATTTAGACTGGCTAGATATGTAGAGCTGATAGAAGAGCTGACTTTTTATGTTAGTTCCCTATGAAGATTCTTAATCTTAGTAAGAACTTGCAAAGCACAGCATGACTTACTGGGTTCACACGAAGTGACTTGTTTTTTTTTAGGTATTCTTTATATGTGAATTTGCTGTACTGTGTTTTGCTCTGAGACTGCTTTTAAATATTTGTGATGTTGTCCTCCTCTTTGACCCAAACATGGCTGTAATAGGGCCTTGCTTAAGATAACCATATTTGTTTGATAATCCCTGCCAATGGTGATCTCTGCCAATATCAACCATATTAAACTCTCACATGAGTTATAAACTGTTAGGTACTGCAAGAATGTACTTGATGTTGGTGGCCATCCTCTGTGTAGAGACCGTACATGTTAAAAGCATTTAACTGTATGCCTAAAAGAAACAAGCAACTGAGTGCTTCTGTGAGTCACAATAGTGGTATCTAAATATCTGGGGCGTATTTGTTTGCAGAAGGCACTCTTGTCCAGACAGTCAAACCATAGGCATTTATAGTAGTAGAGGTATACTAGACGTGAGTACAAGTTCTCGTAATCACTATGCATTAAGGAAGTTTCAGGTTTTACTGCGGATGTTACAGTGGTACAGCTGAAAGGAGGTGCTAATTATGCGTGCTTAGTTGGAGAATTCAGTATCAAGCTTGGGTGTAGAACACCAAATGCAGTGAACTCTTCACTTGTCTTATAACAGTGCTGATTAACATTGAACAGAACCTCACCATTTCTATTCAGGCAGAAGGAACAGACAGGCTACAGGGTTGCAAGCTGTCTTCCTGAATTTGTCCCGTAAATCAAACCCATTGTGGATTTGAGTACCTACATAGAAGCACACATTTCCATCTGTAATAGCTGAACTATGTTTAATTGCTTGTGTATGCAGTCTGCCAAATGTCCACTTGAAATATACAGTGACTGCATATGCAAAGTAAATGTGTGGGAGTATAGTTTATCTTGAGAGCATAACTTGGCAAGATTTTTTTTATGTAGGTTTAACAGAAATGAGTGCCATTTACATCCTGTGTCATCATGACCAAGGTTGAGCTTAAGGCTAAGGTTGAGGTGTCAATATCTGTATTGTTTAAATTATAATCTGAAAGTACATAGCATGGTGATCTAAAAACAAACAAAAACCAACAAAAAAGTCCTACAGCAAAACCATTAACACTGATGTAGCACAGATAATGCTGAAATTTGTACAAGCTGTGTAAAGAAACGAGTAAAAGGTTGAGACCATGCAACTAGCTGTAACTTTCAACAGTAATGTGCGGCAAAATAAGGCAATTCTAGAATCAATGAATTCTGTGTTAGTAGATAAAGCTAGCTGCTGCCACACAAACATCTTTCCTGATGTGAAACCTAACTTCTTGGTTACTTCCTTCTCTAGCCATCTTTTCCACAAGAACTGCGTTGATCCTTGGCTTTTAGAACACAGGACATGCCCAATGTGCAAATTTGACATACTCAAAGTTCTAGGTGTTGAGGTAAGTCACAGTCTTACCTAGTGGCAGAGTTCACTATCAGTACTGGGATATATAAGGAACTGATGCATTCTGTCACTGCTCTGCGTGGCAAACACCAGAGGAAGATTCTGTTGCAAATGCCAATGCAACTAAAATATATGCCAGAATTTGCCTGGGGGATAGAGGTATGCACTGAGTGGGAGGAAAATGTATCTTCTCCTAGCACTGGGTTATAAAAACGAAGAGCTGGTTAAAGAATACAGAAGCTGTATCTGAGCTTCCCACTCTAAATAGGCAGTAACTGGTTTTCACTTGTGATGCTGGGGGTTAACAGCAGAATTCTATTTTTCTATTTTAAATCTCTTTTTCTGGGTAGTAGTCCACCAACCAGACTCCAGACCCTCAAAGCACTGCTCTCCTTGAAAGATGCATGCCCCTATAAGGCTGTAACTTTACCATTTTCTCTTTTTCACAAAGGTGGATGCAGAACATGGGGCAGAGTCTGTGCAAGCCGCAGTATCCAGTGGGACATCAAACGTAACTTCAATTAATGAAGTGGATAGCCACAGTGAAACTGCTTCATCTGGATATGCTTCTGCGCAAGGAGCAGATGAATCAGTTCTGGAGGAACATGCACCATCAGGAAGTAAGTATATTGCTTCACCTGTCTTGCTGGATTGCATTGCTCTTCTGTTGCTTGTGCTATGCATTAGGTTTTTTTCCCTTTGTAATATAGAACAGTGCTTGTTTTGTGGAGTAGCTTTAATCTTCCTTTTGTTTTAACACTTGGCTCTGACACTTTTTGTTTTCAAATTAAGTACAATCTAAACTTGAATTTAAAACAGAACTCAAGAAAAAGAGGAGTTGAAAATCACATGCTTACTACTTGCAGGCCAGAAGAAATTTCTGAAGAAGCCCCTCCATTCTTTCTCTCTTTGGAGATTGTCTTGGATGAGCGAGTGTTGCTTTGCCACCACATCTGTCTGATTTAAGTAGTTAAATACTCAGAAAACCTTTGGGAAGTCTGTCCTTTTTTAGCATAGATGATGCAAAACACAACAAATACTTCCTATCAAATTTCAGATTTTGCCTAAGCTGAATCATCCTTGAACACTTTCAGAGTGTTTTAATTGAAAAAGACTATCAGCATTTCCAAATACCTTGTATTTTTTTAACAAGATCACATGCATTTCTAATGTTAATGTGTCAGTGCTTCTGTGTAAGGTTTACTGATCCTGAAGAAAGTATGTGGAGGTTAGCTCAAGTTCATCAATTTAACAGGAGTACTCATGTTACTGGGGGTGGCTGACCAGTAACATCTCTATCAAGTCCTCATTTGCTAGTGGTGGCTGGCTGGTAGAGAGTCTGCACAACTTCTTAGTACCATGGCCATACATACATAACAGTGGGAGACAAAGCATTGCGTATTAGGATAAGCAGGGTTCATTCACAGAAAGCAAGGAGACTTGTTCACTAGAACTACAGAGCAGTTTCTCACAAACGTTCTTCTAGTTACATGCAGAAGCTAGAGGTGTTTTATTTGTATTCCCAAGCTAACATGAGCCCTTCCTCATGGGTTAGTCATCTGTTGAGGCCATGATCTCTATTTTTTCACATAGCATTGAAAATGCCCTTTAATAATCAGCTCTGCCAACATATACTGTTGGTTTTTTTGTTTAATGGAATGCTTTAACGTTAAAAAAAAAAAAAAAGATGTAATTATCCATTGGATTCTGGAGTTGCCTTGGAAAGAGGAGTAAGTGGGGAGGCTTTCAGATAGGGGAAAGGTGCTGAGGCTGCTTATCTCTCCCTTATGGACCCCTAGCTGATAGGATAGCGTGGGATTTGCTGCCACCTATGGGACATTGTGCCCTGCTTGGGCACCCTGGCTAAAGAGAAGGCTTCTTCCATAGGCTAAACTTCAGAAGCTGAAATTGCATTCCTATAAGCCAGTGAAGTGATGTGGGACTAAGCTATATGGTGGGACTTTGTTATTCTCACCTTGAGTGGTAAGGACAAATTCTAATGTCAGCCTGACAGGCAGGCAGTCTGTAAGGATATGGCCACTGTCTCCAAACTGCTGTGTCTCTCACAGTTTCTCCCGACCCTATTATCTCAGTCACTCCTGATACCCATCTTCAGTACCAGAAGGACAGGGGAATTCTCACTCTCCTTATAGCGGGACTTTATATCCTCATGTTGCCTTCTGCCACTGTTGTACACAACCTAGGCTTGCTTTTGACAGCAGTGAGAATTGGATTCCAAAGCCCAGCGAACACTGCTAGGAATAAAAAAAAAATGGCAGGAATGTGCTCACAAACAAGCCAGCAGAAGAGTGGTAGTTAGGGAATGACTTTATATTTCCTGCTGTCTGGGAAAAGTGCTGGGAAAAGACTGCTGCAGGGGGCTTGTAGAAATAAAGCAAGCATATTTTGCTTAAGGTAGTAAAGCTTGCCTATAACCCTTTGCATCTTTGTTTTTGTTCTGGACAGATGACAACACACATCTTGTAAATAACGAATCTCAGAATTCAGCTGTGGCTGTCCTTCCTCCCCTTGACAACCCAACTTTTGAGGCTGATGAAACACAAGTTTCTGAAGTTAAGTCCTAAGAATGTGCCCAGCAACATGGTATATGCCTTCTGCAAGGAGCTGCCTACTGCCATCGCATGTACACCTCACATTTGAAGAACCCAGTGGATGACTGTAGCAGCATCAATACCTTGAAAATGCTAATATTAAACATGTTTAATTCATGACTATATGGTTTTCAGTTCTTAAAACTACATCTCCCATGTGGAAATTAGTTTTAGCACTCTTCAGATAAAGCTGTCTTACATATAATGAAAACCATCAGATTATAACACTAAAACAGAAGTTCCATCTTCAGCAGAGCTTCTCTTCAGCATTTGAGTTGCTTAAATAAGGAGGAGTTTCTTAATGTAGTAGTTGTCTCTACTGGGAATTATTTTGACTTTTGTTGTTTGTTTTTAATTCAAGTGGGTTCTCATTGTAAAGAAATAGATTTTGATCTGGTCTAATACTTATTTACCACAGTTGTTCAGTTTAAAGCAACACTGTTTAATATTTCAATGCCCTAATTTGATAGGAGAAAGTACAAAGTGTAATGCCTGTCAAACTGGATTTTGCCC
>PPHD01006199.1:0-24978 GCA_002909625.1 Bambusicola thoracicus
TCCTCTGGACTTTGCTTCAGGCTTGCTAGAGCTGGAAGGTCTGAGGGACAGCTTTGTTAATAAAGAATGAGACAAAGAAGGCACTGAGCAATACAGCCTTCTCTCTAACCTTTGTCACTAGGTTCTTTGCTCTGTTCTGCAGCCTCATTTTTCTCAACCTTCTTCCTGCTGCAGCATCCCTGTAGGAATCCTCCTTGGCCCCCACCCAGGATTCTCTCTCAGTGAGAGCCTCCCGCATTGGGCTGTCCATTGGGATGCCCTTTTTGTCTCTCATTTCTCCTTAGACTTCGATCACTATCTCCCTGCAAAAGTGGTTTAAAGCCCGTTAGTTAGGAAATATATTGGAAAAAAATGGTCTTGTTCCTCTTTGTCAGATGGGTCCCACCTACTGCACTTTCTAGCTTCAAAGTCAATAATTAAAACATGCAGAAAAACCACTTCTCCTGCATCTCTGATCTTTATCTTTAACCTCTCTGCTTAACCCTCACCATTTTATTCTTGATCCTGTGCATCTAGGCTGTCTATTACAAATAATTTAACAGAACAATATCTGTATGTAAATCTATTCTGTATGTTTGCCCTTTCTTTTTCTGCAAGTCTGCAGTTTTGATGGTCAAAAGCAAGCAATATATATTTTGTCTCGAAGATATAGCTGCATAGTCTCCACTTTACATAGCTGCTTCAACCTGTTTAATTTTTCTGTATCTTTTCATCTTTTCTCAGAAGTTTTGATACAAATTAGTGGTTATCTTGACTTAAGTGTTATAGTTTGGTTTCCAACATGTACTTCATTGTCAGTGATGGAGTCTTGGTTTTCATATTTCCTGTGGGAGAGCATGTGGGGGGGCTGGAACTAGATGATCTTAACAGTCCCTTCCAACACAAACCATTCTATGATTCTATATAGCTTTATAATATTAATACTATTCTGGTGCAGTGTTTTGTAAAATATCTTCCTGTTCTTTCTGACAAAACCTATTTTCACGTCAAGTTGTAAATTTAAATATGGGTGAGGAAAAAGTTCTCTCTCAAAATAACCATAACCTTTTTTTTGTTGTCGGAAACCATCACTTACCATGAGGTTATCACTTTTTCCATCCTCCTGGGCATTCAGTATGGTACAAGTAAATTGCTGCAACCCATTGATTCTAAACTGCTGAATTACTGGTGTCTAGCACAGTATTCAAATGGGTTTGCTCCCAGAGAAACATTTTTCCATTGCTGAGCCCTCTGAAGTAAAAGTAGATGAATAATTTATGTTTCAAACTCTCTGCCAGCGTATTCAGTGGAAAAGCTCTCATTACTTTGGGGACAGTGGGGTCCTGCATCCTACACAGGGTTTGGAGAGATGGTGGTGTGAGCACAGCTGAGTGAATTAAAAGTTCCCATCAATATACCAATCCATGTGTGACAGCATTGTGAAGAAAGTACTCCTTTATTCACTGAATGACAGTAACCAGACTTATTCAGTTGAGAACATTTAACAAGAATGCAATTGGACAGATCTTTCGTCATTCTGACCAAGGCTAAATTTAAGCAGAAGCTCCAGAAAATATAGGTCACTGATTAATTCACTGAGATTTTGCATTCTTGCTCTGCTATAATCACTTAATGACAAGTTACACCGAATGCTTCAATGTGATAATTAATTCTGGTTACACATTATTAAGGTCAGAGGAACTAACAGGTTCATTAATTATTTCTATTTTAGAACATGGGACATTTCAGTCAAGAATATATAGAATAGTAAATGTAAGGGAATTTAACAAATATTTACTGGCTTGGTATATGACTTAGCAGAGACTCTTTTCCAGTATGTAGATGTATGAATGGCTGCCGTTCTATCAAAGGGGTGATCTAGGGATTGTTCCTGAAATAATCACTTTTAAAACTTTTTATTCACTTTAATTATATGTACAGCATATTTTTATTTTTTGTACAGTTAATTAATGTAACAGACAAAAGAAAGGTTCTGAGGTCTTCTATCTGGGAATAACCCAGGGGTGCCAAAAAGAATAAGGAAGGCTTCTACTGTTACCTCAACCAGAAAAGGAAAGTACAGGAGGGCGTACCCTCCCCAGGTGAGTGACATAGGCAGGCTGGTAACAACAAACAAGGAAAAGGCTGAGGTACTTAACAATTTTTTTGCCCCAGTCTTCCCTGGTAACTGCTTGCCACACAGCTCTCAAACATTTTGTTTGGTAGGACAGGACTGGAGATGCAGTGTTCCTCCCGCTGTAAGTGATGATCAGGTTCATGACCACCTGAGGAACCTGAATATCCACAAGTCTATGAGTCCCAATGAGATGCATCCCAGAGTCCTAAGGGAAATGGCTGGTGTAGTTGACAAGCCACTCTCAATGATATTTGAAAAGTCATGGCAATGAGGTGAAGTCCCTGGTGACTGGAAGAAAGGTAACATCATATCCACTCTTAAAAAGGTTAAAAAGGATGACCCCAGGAACTACTGACCTGTCAGTCTCACCTCTATGCTGGGTAAGACCATGGAACAGATCCTCCTGGAAGATATGGTAAGGCACATAGAAGGCAGGGAGGTGACACGGGAGAAACAGTATTGGTTCACCAAGGGCAAATCCTGCTTAACTAACCTAATGGCCTTCTCAGTGAGTAGGAGAAGGGAAACTTACATCTCTTGGTGCTTTATTTGATTCTTCCCTGATACTGCTATTAAAGTTATTGAAAGTTGTTCTAAGCCAAAATTTCAGATGGCAATCCTGAAAAATCAGCATTTACTACAAACATGCTATTAGCACTCCAGTAAGTTGTCTATCTAATTAATCATTATGTAGACTGAAAACTATCATCAGCACAATCAACATCTGTCATACTTAGCTCTAAATGACAACATGAAATACTTATTAATCTCACTGAACTACTTATTCTCCCCACTGACAACATTTCCAAATCACATAAGATTATTTATCAACCTGATCCCAACGAGCAGAGCTCTCAACTGGAAGATGCCAGTGGGAGATGAGAGCACTCCCATCTCATTGCTCTCTCTCTCCATCATGTCTTTACTGAAGTTCTCACTTAAGGATGGAGGTAATGATGAGTCTGCAAATGAGATCCTTGCTTTCCAACTGCCTCCAAATTGCACAAGCATGGCTGTAACTCCTTTGTATGCATTCTGAAACTTCCTTGCTAATTTCGTTATGCAGTAAACAATATAGCAGAACAGTAATAATAATGGATTAATTACAATGAATGGGAGAGAATGAAGAGCAGATTTTGTTCTTGGTACATGCCAATGGTACATTTCATTTAGGAAACATAGTTCAGATAAATAAGGGTAGTTCGGACAATTTAACTTACAGGGCATAGAAAAACAGTCCAAAACTCTGTCATGAAAGTTCATTCAGATTCTTCGTAACTAAAATCTGTTTTGGTCTTTTGTAATTTTCTATTAGTGGAAGTTTTCACATCCTACATTGTCCATCTTTGATTATTTGCAGTCTGGGTGGGTTTCAATTAATAAAAAGCTAAACAAATTGCTTAGTGCATCACCTGGTTTGATGCTTAATCAGAAGGTTAATTTGGGCTTGAGTCATCAATCAAACTTAACAGAGAAAATTCTTATTTGAGGAGATAATTGGAAGTGTCAGAGATAATGGCACAGTGATCTAGACTATGTGGGTATTTTAGAATGATTTGTCTTTTCATTGTCAAATTCCTCATGTAAAATCCTACTTTTCTTTGTAGCTTTTTCACCATTAATGTTGCACTCTTTGTCACTGCTCTTATTCAAATTACCTACCTGGATTTTTCACAGAGTGACCATTAAAGGAGCGTTAGCAGAAGTTGTAAGAAAACTTGAACGATTTGTTCTAACTACGGAATAACAAAGACTAAATAACCAGTGCAGAGGACATCAAATGGAGAACCATGTGCATAAATGTCAGGTTTTTTGTTTTTGATTCTAGTGAGGCTGCAAGAATTAAATAATACTGTGAACAAATTCTATTTTATATAAGTCATATAGATTTGTAAACTCTGAGCAATTTTTAGTTGTATTTGATTTTTGAAAGTTTTTCTTTGTATCATCATAAAAAGCTATGCTTTAAAAACATCTTTATTAAATTGATCATAAAATTTAATGTTACCATACTTGCACTGCATCCACAATGAAGGCTTTTTTCCTGAGCCAAAATCGATATCTTAGTTTACAATGACCAGTGAAACGAGCATTCAGAAATGAAATAGTTATGCAATGATCCTCAACAGTGCTCTCAAGAGCATTCAGATAGAGTTGTAGGTGGGCAAAAGCTTCTCTCCTTAGCTCAGATCTGACTTTCCAAGTCAATATGGTTGTGAAACAAAGCCTGACTTTGACTTCATCCAATTACTTTTGTGACCTGTGACACTTCTAAGGTGCTTGTGTTAATGGATTCTTTTCCTCATGCATTTGTTCAGGAAGGACATGCAGGCTAAACCAAGGCTGGTATCTTCACTAACAAGAAATGGACAGAAGGTCATTTGAACTCTTTTTCTCTTGATTTGTTGCAACTTAATCTAATCATAAATATTTATTGTCTGAGGCATTTGCTGTCCAGAAAATAAACCTCAATATCTGCCATTCTTATTTAATGATTCATAAAATACTGTGATTTCCTTTCAGTGCCTTACTCACTCTCTTTTTTGCTACTATGACATAGAATTCAAAAGAAAACAAAATCTGAGAAAAGGAGACATCAACTTGAGTCCCATCAGGGAAAAGAAGGCATGCTGGATACCCAGGCAGAAAGCAACATTTCTATCCTAACAACCAAATTAACCTCGTAACTTATTGTTAGGTGAAAAAAGGAACTGCAAAGTTCCCCAGTGAGGGATAATTGCCAGAGACAGCATCTTGCCTGACAATTTGCTTTTTCTCAGTTCTTCCTCTCTCATAGGAAGTGGCATTTTTGTATTACCATAGCTGTGTTATGGTTCCCATAAAAATAAAGGGATGTTTGAAATGTAAAAGCAAGTTTCTTTTATTACCCAGCAAGCCTTCCAGAACAGAATAGGTATCCTTTGAGATTTATTACATCTTATCCCAGGGAATAAAATCTAATCTGTGTTGATTCACAGTAAAAGCTATATATGTATATTTTTTTTCATAAGAATTGAAGATTATCATGGACAGAAAGCCAGCTTCTACAGTTCTGTGTCAACTGTTATGGATTTGATTCACCCTGTCTTTTCAGACCTAAAATAGTGAAAGCAGGGATGGGTCGCCTGGAAAGAATACAGGGATATCATCCCTGCAGGACAAGTAGAGATGGGATCTAGTGGGTGGCAACCCTGCACATGACAGGGGTGTTCAACTAGATGAACCTTAAGATCCTCTCCAACCCAAGCCATTCTATGATAATCAGAACTAATCAGAGTCATGATGACGAGCCTAAGGTTATGATACTTTGACATGCCTTTCTAAATTTTGTCCTATGATTGCAGTAATTAACTCAGTCTTTCTCAGTGGTTCCAGAATTTCAAACTTCACCCCAGACAGACTAGCACAAGGCACTGTTGTTCAGATGAGAGCTGAGACTCTCACGTATTCACAGGACACCAGAGACCAAGCTCTTAAACAAAATTGCATACAATTACACTACAGTTTAACCACAACATTCAACCATTGCAATAAAATTCGTTATTGTATGTCTACCTCAGCTTTCTCCTATGTATGTGCCACTCTTCAGGTTGATTTTCATGCACAGAAGGGACATACATCCACATCCTCTGTCAACTGGAAATCTTTTTCCTCAGTCAGTGCCAAATGACTCATTTGCTCTTTGTGAAACACATCATTTACAACAGTATATTGTAAGTATGGATTCTAAGAGCCTTAATATTTTGCAAATTACTAATGGTGGCTATTAGAATGTTACCCATTTGTGTTGCTGATTAATGAACACTGATCTATAGGTTTGTCAGTGTTAACTTTTCTACTTTCTTATCTCTGTGGTGTACTTTGCAGTAGGCATTACTACAAACATTGTTGAAAGTGGCTCCAGGACCTGGCTGCAGATTGTTGGGAAGGGACATGCTGGCCTCTGATGGCTCTCCAGCTTCTCACTTGCTAATGGTGAGAATTTTCATAGAAGTTTCTCACTAAGTTTTTTTAAAAAAATGTCATAAAAGCACCACATTAAACTAATAAAAATGTGTAGGTCAGAGAGGGGAAAGAAACTATTACCTATCCATTACGCCACATATTACTTCAGAATATTGTTATAATTTCAGAAATTTTCCAAGGAGTGGTTCTTCATACATTATTTAATTCTTACCTTTTTATTCTTTCTCTCCATTACCTTGAACCATGTGGAACTGCTTTACATTCAGCTGGAGAACCGGTGAGGACATGCTTTCTCTGACTGAAAGTGTTATGCCAGTTATCATGGACACATCAGTCAGTTGATGGGGCTTAGACAAAGAAGTTCATAGGGGATGGCTAGAAGAAAAGTCAGCATCCACTAGAAAATCACCGAAGTAACCAAAACTTAAGAACCAAAGCTTTTTATTTTTATTTATTTTTAGGTAGGTATTTTTAAGCTATTCTTGGTTTATTGCACTCACACAGTAAATCTATTAATCTCATGCTGATTTCGTTTAAAGTCCGAACCTCAGAAGGACAAAGCCTCCATTTTGTGTTCAGTTCATTTACAAGATATTGCTCAGCATGATCCATGTGCTTTCTCTCTCAAACAAAGTTTCCTCTTCTGAACTTCAGTGTGAAAAGCATACATCCAGGTGAAAAAGTGATCAACAAAAATCTATGCTGAAATACAATCTGTCAACCAAAGGTACCTGCAGAGAGCTATCCCAGGGATGTCTAATCTAAAGAAGAGCTTTTGGATTTAATGAATGTTCTCAGTCATAACTGGTAACAGAATAGACCCAAAACATCAAGAATATCCAATGAGCTAAGGAGGGGAAAAGAACACTAAATAAACGTTGTTTCTGTGGACACCCCAGATACCTAAGCCATATTCTTTGTTATTTGACTCAATCTTGTAGAGAAATGCATGGAGAAACTTCAGACATGAAACAACAGTGAAATAAGGAAAATAAAGTAATCGTAAGAGACAGCTGGGTTTATCAACTTGAAAATCCACTCACAGAGGCCTCGTAACACATGAGACAGGGGGATAAGCTGTCAACTCTGGTGCTGTTTGGGTCACTGTGATTATGTGGAGTTGAGAGTTCAGTATCAAAACATGTTTTTTAATGTCGCAGTGTCATAAACGTCAAACTAATGTAACCATTTAAGTCAGTGACTGATGCAGAGAGCCAGCCTCCAGTACAGAAATGAATATTAACTGGTGAATCTCACCAATGAAGCATCTGGTCTTCTTTTTGAAAATACTCCATTCTATTCCATGTAGATTTTATCTTTTTCCCCTGCAGCTTACTTCTTTTTTCCTGAAGTCCAAAGAAGAACCACTTGTTGATTCAGTATAAAAGAGCAAGGGTTCTTGATTAGTGAAGCATCTAAACTAGAAATTTAGTCTGATTTGATGATATATGGGCACAAATAAAAGATAGCCTTAAAACACACACAAAGCAAACCACAACGACCTCCTGGATGCAAGTAGTTTGTTGTGATCTTAAGCAAGAAACAAAATACTTATATAGGTTTGCTTGTTTGTTTGTGCATTGTTTTTTTCTAAATCTCAGTCATGAATATATTGGTGGGATAATTATGGGTTTTAGTGAAAACCATATGTCAACTATTAGAAGGTAATAGATTACCTCTGTACTGCTGCAAACTTATGAAGAAATATCTGCTGCACTGTTACATTTCATTGTTTGTTAGATGCCTATTCTTATTCATATAATCTGAAAGTAACACATCTAGATGTATCAAAAAGCTCAAAAGAATCAATTTAAATGATTGGATTCATTTTTCTTTTACTTTTTAGAATTAGTTAAAAAATAACTTTTTCATGGGTAAGGCATGCAGTGTGCTTCCTGAAATGTCACTCTCATTCCTGGCTTTGTAGTCTTCCAGAAAGTTAGGAGAAAGTGCAAAACCTGGGCTATACAAATTGTACAGCAGAGATTGTGCAAATAAACGGACTAAAGGAAGAACACTACAATTTGAAGGGCATGGCTAAATATTTATTCCTTAATTATTAAAATGCTCTACCAAGCTGTAAAGTTATCTCTCACTACTTCATAAATTTTTCAAGGTGGCTATAAAATTATTAGCAGCAATGAAGCATAAGTACAATGATTGATTTTGCCAATCATTGGGAATATACCAGACCTTGTGTTATGTAACATGCATCACAGGGCATCTGTAGACTTCATTAATCATATAGAACCTATTCATTCACAACGAAAAATGATGAATTACTGTTTGTGGAAGCCAAGCATTAACCTCACTAATTCCGTGGAAGTACATGATAAGTTGTGTGCTTTCCACCCCCCTTTAAACATGTCAGAGACTGTAATCTGTAATCCTTTGTGTGACGCTTTAATCCATGTAAGCAGATATTTACAACCCATGGAGTCCCACTGATCTGAGGGACTGTAGCCTGCCCATAAGCAATTACAGTACAGTTTTCCTACTATTGATATGATGATAAAATTATACACGTACAAAGAAGGGAGAAAGGAGTCAATTTCACCTATGTTCAGCCAAGTAAAATTTGGGCCAATAATCAAACCACAGAAAGTGAAGAGAATGCAATTCTTGGATAAGGCAACCAAACTGCTATGGAAGTCATCTTATATAAAATGAATGAAATTCAATCCTAAAAATGGTTAGTTCAATCTCCAGCTAACCTTCTTTCGGGAAGCTGTTTCAGAATTTCTCTTAGAATCACAGAATCATTAAAGTAGGAAAGACGACTAGTCCAGCCATTAGCCCATGCCTGTGACCACACCAAGCCGTGCCACTCAGTGCAACACCTACCCTTTACTTGAACCCCTCCAGGGACAGAGACTCCACCAACCAAGGTCAGAGACTACCCATTGCCACTGCACCTATTTACTGCTATGCTGGCAGTGTCTGATACTGCATGATCCTCCTCTCTTCTTGCATTTGCCCATGGCTGTTACAGCATGATTATTGCTGTATTTATAGACAGCAATACTATCCTCCCATTCTATCAGGCAAAACAAACAGAGAGCTCAACCTTCTAATCTGTTCTCATGAAAAGGGATCTTTTTTTTCCTTGATTGTCCTCAGGATGAAACACAGGTGACAGGAATGTTTGACTTTCCTAGAGGAGGTCTCATGTGAGGCATATGCACCTCAGTTCCTGCTAAAAATACTGTAGGTGACAAGTCATTTACTGCTTGCCCTAAAATAAATGCTCTTGAAGTTAATTGTGATGGTGGTGTCCTGAAACCACTACCTTATTGCACTGTGCCGTCATCCTTGGACTTTATGTCTTTCTTCTTTACTTCTAACTTTTCTCTCTCCTTTCTTCTACTTAAGACTGCTGCAATTTGGGTAATTGCAAATCTTTCTTTTTTCTGTTTTTGTAAGATGCTTAGTTATTCATACTCAGCCCTATGGTGACATCGATGGTAATAATACCAGCAGCCTAAATGTACATGTGAACAATGTTATGAACAATACCATAGAATTGTCAGCGTTTTTTCCTCCATCTAATGGCACTGTGGAGTTATCACAAACAGCAGTTGAGTCATTGCCATTACTTGCTCTCCAAACCTCTGTGGTACCTAACTCACAATTTAGAGGACGTTTCATTTTCCATAGACCTTAGATAATTTATCCATCCCAGTCTCTTTCTGCTGGCAGAACATACTGCAAAAATGTCTACATTCTGAAAGATATGTACCTCTTTTTTTAACTGTATAAAAAATTAAAAGTGATTTCACTGGCATATGCTGTAGGTTCATTTCTCTAACTCGAACAAACCCAGTCTCATTGCAAGAGTAGGAAAAGGGTTTCCTCTGCCTTCACATTTGTTTTTCCGAAGCATTCACATGCTCTGAGACTATTTGTTTCCACATATAAATAAAAGGGGCTCTGTCTCCAGACCTACACGTGTAAGTATCAGCTTTATCTTACTGCCACAACCATTTTTAGACTGTTGGTGAAAGACATTGCCTCCGGTGATCACTCATGCAGTAGAATGCACATTATATTGCCAACTGACATTTAACAGCATCTAAAACGCATTCAGCCGCTACTGGAAAAATTTTATGTAACACTTTTTAGACTTTGCTTTAATGTACAGAAGAGATATGCAGTGTACTGACCAACATTCTCCAAGCAATTACATTCACTTTAGGGAGAAAAAAGTGACATTTGCTTACATTTCCTGCACAGAAGAAATGATCACAGTTAAGATAACAGTTGAAACTACAATGTCATCTTTTAACCTTGGCTATATGCAGTTTTAGGAACCACTGCAGAAAATCACAGCTGCTATCTAAACTAATTTCAAGTTTAATGTTATAGAAACATCTGACTAATATACACACCCACCCAGGGCCAGAACTGAAATTAAAAGGAATCCCAGGTCAAAAAAGTTTGAGAAGATATTTATTTGTAATAAACCAAATATCCCTTCCTTAAGCAAACAGACCAATGCAATTAATGGATTCACCTGAGATTCAGCCTGCATGGATTTGGAGCTGAGATTACTCAAAGCACTCTGGGGGATTTACATGCATATTGGTTATTGAAATTAAATCCCTTAGACTACTTTGAAAACTCTCAGCCTTGAATTCCTGCAGCCCACATGGGAGGCAGACTGGTTTCAATTACAAGAAGGCATACATGCCAGGCAGTGCAGGTGATCAGAAGACTGCAAACACCAAATAATCGTTAACAACACTAACAAGTTAACAGCTACTGGGTCTACGGACCACATGGTAAAACTGAACGATTAAAAAGTGAGGATGTAGCTGTAAATGTGATGTTTGCTCTTACTTTCATTTCAAAGTCTCTTAAAGGACTTCTTAGTTAATCTGCTGTGCCGCCTCTTTAATGGTTTTGCTTCAGAAATATTTTGCAATTCAGAACTTTGCATACTTAAATGTAATATCTCCTCTTTTTACTGCTGTTTCCTGTAATATTTTATAATACATTATATACAATGTTTTATGTTTACTTAACTTTTTTCCAGATTTATTGATACGTTCTGAAACATTTCAGAATCAAAACATACTAGCTCTAATCAGGTAGCTTTAGTTTTGTTTTCTCTTAAGCTAAATAAAAACTAGTGCTCTAATGAATTAGATATAGTTTTAGACTCTCTAACTTCACAATTAAATGTGTTACAGATTTGATAGGAAGAAGACAACTTTTAAAATTATTTAAATAAAGAGTAAATTTATCTTCAAAAAGAAACATACTCTGCAGGTGAATAAAGAGCACACATTGCACAAAACTCCTATTCAAAATTACAAAAGCACACATGATAACAAGCTGTAGCAGAAACTCTGAGTCACAGCTTGAAGCAGTGATTGAACACCTGGTGGGAAGGCAGGGCCAGCCCAGAGGAGCTCAGGTGCAAGCAATGTCCCTCAATGACTGGAAGGAGTGGAACCAGGATCCACCCCTTCCAAGATCTCATTTAAGGGTTAGCAGTGCAGTTGAGGGTATTTTGCTGGAGATTCCTACCTACCTACCTACCTGAGGCCTTTTGGAGGTAAGCAGATTCTTTCTTTTGTTTCTGTACCCATGACTATTGCATTTGAGTAAGTCCTTGCTTGTTGTAGCCTAGGACTTTGCTACTGTCCTGTTGTTGCTGCGCTTTCCATTGCATTACAGCATTGCACAAGCTATTGCGCAACAATAATACTGCATTTGTGCAATAAAAGTACTATTTTAAGTAACTATCTATCTACAGTCAGTAAAGCTTAATGTATTTCTGCTATAACCTGTGATACCTTGATTGAACCTTATTCCTACTCTATAGCACAAGCCTGCTACAGTTCTGTGCCATGTAGGACAACTGTAAGGTACTTCCCAATTTAGGAAATTAATCTCTGGTGTATTAACCTAAACTCTGATGTGTGTAGGCAGGGAAGAGACCTTTTAGTAGGAAAAAACCAGACTGAAGGAAGTTCTTGGGCTCTTGATGGTATGTTGTGTAATAATGATGTTTATTCAACTGAATGGTGAGCTTTACTTCCTGCTTCCTCGACTACTGCCTGTTTTATCCATTCTATTATCTGATGACCTTTACATTAATTCTAATAGTAGGAGAAAATAAACAACTAAAAAATCTTTTAGTATGCCTTTATGAGAGAATAATAGAATAAACTTTCTGAATCCTCTTTGAGGAAAGCAGTAGTAAAACACAAAGAAAATAATTGTAATGTTGTTATCTTATATGAAGATGTTTAGAATAAACTTGGTAAGAAATGTATAGAAGAAGAAATACATGCTTGCTGTTGTACCTATGATCTGAGAGTGTGAGCTCTGAGACTTGAGTGTCTGATGCTTGATTCACCTCTTCATATGGTATGTAAGCTATCTGCAGTTTTAATTTAAGAGTCAGTTAAGCAGTGTAGTTGATTCTTTGCTGCTGAAAGAAAGGGAAATTCTGAGGGTGTGGAAGAAGGGAGGAAGCACTTTATAATCCATGAAGGGCTAATTAAGCAACTCATGTGTGTGGGTTTGTTTTTTTTGTCTATTTTGGAGGGGTTTTTGCATGTTTGAATTTTTTTGTAGCTTAATTCTTCTATGATTAAGGAAGTCCTGGCTCTTCTAGAGGCTTTTTTTTTTTTTTTTTCAGAAATATATGGGTTAGAAACTTGGGGGAAGAGTGATGTAAAAACATGGAAAGTCATATTTTAGAGTTTAAAAAGTTGAGCAAGGTGATGCTCTCAAATCTTCTCCAAATTCAAATTTTGTTCTTTTTTTTTCTTGGCAAAAACAAAGGACTGCCCCCTTCCAGCAACTGTGATACTTCTGTAGTGTTTTAGAAACTCCTAACAGAATTCTGTTATTGCAGAGGTTTCTGAAGAGATGTCTTTAAAAAAAAATAAAAAATAAATAAAATTAGGCTGCTATGGAAAACTCAGCTGCACAGTACTTATTTAGGGTTAGGCTTTCTTCAGAACTACAGTTTAAGGAATAATATTCCCATCAGAAGCCTGTTATTTAGTTGGAGGAAGAGGCTTGTGTTGTTTTTCTGAGTAGAATGAGAGTGACAACAATTAGACAATAAAAATTAAATTGTGTTGATTTTTTTTTTTGAGCTGATGGATGATCTTGCCTAGTTGAATAGCAAGGAAAAGTTTGTCCATGGTAGAGCCAATGCATGAGCCTATGTGATCAGCAGAGAATGTTCCTAAACTCAACAGGAGATTCCCTTCTTCAAGAATGGAGGGTTCTCTACCATGTAACTTTGGCAACGACCTATCTTTTTGTCCTTAAAGTAGTTTAAATGTTATTTCTCATCACAAGAAGTGTGCTTCTCTTTGTCCTGTTTTATGTAAAATCTCCCCAAACAGAATTTCCTACTGCATGAGGGCTCAGAACTAGCTGAGCCAACACAGGGCTTTGAGAAATAGTGGCAATTTAATCTCTGAAGTCTTTATAAAAATGACAGATTTTGCCCCTCTGGCTCCTGCAGACCTTTCTAGTATGTTTTCCTGAGACATTCAGTGGTTCAGCCACACAGAAGTTGGGGTCTTTCCACTTAGATCCTTTCAGGAATAGAGAACAAGATGACTGGGGACACAGATGCAGTAGAAATAAGTTTTTTTTATGTCAGTATAAACTACAGATTTTCTAGGAAATAAATGATAGCATTTCATGACTAAATACCAATAAGACTGAAATCCCTGTCCTCCTGACTTTTCTCTCTCTTCTCCCAAAGGAAAATTAAGTAATATTAAATGTAGTTCAGCTAGGCACCCTCACTTTTTTGATTTAGCAAATGGAAAAACCCCTGAAATAGTTTTCCCTGCAATAGCACAAACCTTTGCTCTCCATCTTCAAACTGACTAGTTTATTTCATAATTTTTTATGATTCTCATTGCCTTTGGGAGTCGGTACTTGCTTAGCCTTTAGTTAAGTGAATTCATTTATCAGCATCTCCTGAGATATTACTTCATTCTGAATAAAGAAGCATTAACATCTTTGTGACCTCAGAAGGCCTGAAGCTTACTGGATTTACTTCCTGTCTTTGGTATCTCATAAATGGCACTGCATTGATTAAGTTAAAAAAAAAATCCTTCAAAGTAAAAGAGTAAATGGCTTTTCTGAATACAACGTACTGTGAACAAAAACAGTAGTGGTATCACACTGCAACTGTTTGAGTGCACATCAGCTGCTTCTCAGCCAGCTCAGTCTTGTTTTCAATACTAAATCTGATTTCCTTCCTCTCCCCCACCCACCCATTCACATTCCTTTCTACTTCAGTTCTGGAATGTGTGGTCTGTGGCCAGCTGACAATTTTTTTTTAAATAAATTTGAGGATATTTAAACAAGGCATTTTAAAGATATATGGGTCATGAACAGGGAGAGCTGTTGGAATAAGCAGACAGTAGCTCAAATGTCTGAAGGATTTCTCTTCTCTACCCTGCTTTTCCACCCATGTCTTGGTAATTAAACTGGATGCTATTGACATTTCAAGGTGCTTTAACAGCATCAGCTAATCTATAGTGCCAGAAGATAAATGTGTATCCGACTCCAATAATATTTGCTTAATTTTAGTCCAGGTATATTAATTTTCCAGGTATCTTACATCTGCATCTTTAAGTTTTACTCTTCTACTGCTCAACTGATGGAAACTGTAATCACTTAGAAATTGGTTTTGTTTCTTGGAAAGTTGTAGTTCTTGTGATTGAGGATAAGAAAGGACCAACTTCCAAATCACAGAAGGAAATTGGTGGCTCCCAGGAAGGACATCCTTTCCAAATGAGCTAGGATTTATATCAGAATATACTGCAGATACAGGATTAAAGTTAAATAATATAATGCCATTTCATTTGCAATATAAGACAAATTGCAGTTTGAATAAAATGTCTTGCAAGCAATTACTGAATTGGAGGTTTGTCCCTGAATCGAAAAGAAAGGAACAGCTGAAACATAACTATTGCTTCTGAAATCCCCTGAAGCTGTCTGAAATCACTTGATACACTGCAGAAATACACTTGGGTTAGTTGTGGGGCAGTGGATTGGTAGAAATCAAAAGTCTCTGAATCCATACATCTTTTAAAGGGAGATGAACAGATAAAAACAAAACATAACACAAAAACCAGACATTAGACTCAATCGTACAACTTATGTAGAAAGATTTGTTGATAAATATACTTAAAATCAATAGGTATGTAATGGGAGTAATAACTCCTTGATAACTCTTTCTGTATAAATTGCAAAGCACTCTATAAAAACAGCTATCTGTGAAGAAATTATATGATAGATGTGGGAGGCTATTTGTCAAGATCTCCTGGTAGGTCAAGAAGGGAATGTAGATCTTTCAAGTCTTCCTGTGATTCTCATGCATTCAGCTTTAAACCAACCTAATGTACCTCCATGAAAATAATTGTGTAAAGAGCTAGAGCAGCAAAGCAGTCTTACAATCTTTCATCTTACGTTTATTTATCAACTATCTTAACCTATTTTAAGAACAATTTAATGTGAAAGTTATTAATTTGAGCTAATTATTTATTGATGAAGTATTTTAGAGCAGAATATCATCTCTCTGAAGCTGTGTTTACAGTGTTATAGCTCCTGAGTTTACAATATTCTATGTGTTAATGTGTTAGTGACAGTAATCCAGTTTGGAAAATGAGCTTAGAGCAGTCCAGATTTTCCTGTTATTCTGCAAATTCATGAACTGTGAGTGCTCAACAGTCCTAAATTTCTTGTGAAATAAAATTCATTTTCTTACACTCAGAGTTAAACAACTTTTGGTTGGAATGTCAGATTTCCTTCATGACCTCCTGCACAAAATCAAGGAAGCATAACACAAATAGATATAATAGGGAAGAGTAATGCAAGCAGAAATTACAATGGCTAGATTTTGATCTTGCAGCTGTTTTGGCAGAATCTTGATGTGAATTTCTGCAACGGATTATTCTATTCAGTAGGATTTTTTTTTGGCAATAAGTGTTCTTAATGTAATTTACTGATAAGATGACCTGTGCGTGACTAGAGGACTTAACTGGCTGAGTGAAACTATTAAGATGTCTAAATGAGGGGTGGGACAGCAGGAATCTGCCTTATCCAACCTGGCACAATACAGGTGAAGTCATTGTGTATGTCAGTATAGGACACCATGTATATCAGAGCTGCAACGTATTTATGATTTAGATATTTTAGACTTCAATGAGCATTTTTTATCAACAAAATAGTATTGTAAATATCTTCTTCAGATCCACTTAGACACACAAATTATTCATTTTGGTGAGAAGAAGAAAATGAGTAAAATAAAGGGCAAAGGACAAGCTCTTCTCTTTGATGCATTTCTGGGCTTATTCCTTGTTGTCAAAGGAGTGATGTGTAGCATTAATTTTAATTCCCACTGTGGTCCCTTTGGGCACTCACTCCTGTTTCCTTCTCTGTATGTCACCATGTAGTCTTTTTTCCCCTCTATCTAAGAAAGATCCAGTAACCTGCAGAATGCCTTGCTGCCCTGGGACATCAGACAGATAGGAATTTGACAAAAGTGGATTTAAATGTATACCTCTAATTTTATTTCATTAACTTCTAAGTTGAGTGCTACATTAATCTTAGTGCACTCTACAATCTGTCCTTAAGTGGCACAGGGAAACACCCATGACCTTCTACAAGTGTATTAATTTTTGAACTTCCTCTTGTAGATTTAGAGAGAGTTCTTGGATGTGCTGGGTGTTTTGATTCATATTGGGAAGCAGGCTGGAAAAGAGCTAGGACAACTTTATGATGCCGTTGTGCAGTGTACGTGTTGAGCAACATTTCCCTACTCTAGAATTCATCCTATAGATCTTGGTACTTCAGCAAAAGCAATGTTGTCTTAATCATTAAGGGGAAAAAATAATTGTGGGTTTGGAATGAAGGCAGCATGGAGAGATAAGCCTTCTTTTCCCTTTAGAAATGACTGGATTACTTGAACGTCCTGTGGGAAGACGTCAGACTCTTTCACACCCTGGCTGCAGTGATTGTAGGCTTGTTCAATTGATTTTTCCGCATTACCATGAAATATTGGAATGCATGACAGGAAGCATGGTGGGGATGGCTGAAACTGTCAGTGATGAAACCACTTAGACACAAGTTATGACTTGAGGACAGCACTTCCATAAGATTTCTGTTTTGTTGCTGGGAATGCCCTTTGTCCAAGAGGGGAAATAATATATTGAAGTTTTATCCTTCAAATAAATAAATCCACTAACAACAACAAAATTACTTTTTCCAGTATGAAAGCAGTCAAGAGAACTGATTTCAAAACACATCCCTAGCGATTAATCCACTCTATGGAGTATGCAAGTACTTAAACTGATAGGGGAAATGGAGATTAGATGAAGAGATTATTAAAGAGGGTTGTTTTAAGGTCAGCTGTTATTGTAAGAGATCTGTACGACCATCTAAACATTTTATCACTAATGACAATATTTGAATATGTTCATGATTAGTGTTCACAGCCAGCCATTAGTTTATCATAGACATATAATAACTTTAAAAGGCAAAGAAATCTGTTCCTTATCTAGTACGGACTGATAAGAAAGTTGTTTACTTCAAAGCAGGTTGTATTACTTGGCATATTTTAGAGCATGTATTACTGTACTTTACCAGAAGGCAGGAGAATGAAATGGTGATGGCAGTAGCATGACTCCATACACCTCTTGAAATGTGGTACCTTTATACTGAGGAAACGAAACTCTGTGGCACATCTGCAAGACTGTGGTTGACCCTTGGTACAGCGACTCTGGCTGAACGAGTTTATCTGCCTCTTGCAGTGGCAGTGTCCATGTCTCCAAAACCCAAAGTACAGGAAAGCTGTCATCTGACTGTCATGCTGCTTTTTCAATTTTTCTCCCAGGCATCAAGATTAGGTCTCAACTAAGCAAAAGAAGAATTTTTTTGCTACCACTTTTCACAAAAGATAATTTCAATATTTTGGGTTTTTATATATCTACTTGTTCACTGTGAGTTTCCATTGCTCGCTGTAAGGCATTGCCAGATCTTCTATTTCTATGTCACGTGGGCTGAGTTTACTGAGGTGCAGAGTAGCTTATACTGTGTGGATCGTTTGGAATGACATCATGAAATGGTGACTGAAACCCATCTAATATCACTTCCATGGCCTATCCTGGAGAAATAGCAAGTGGTGATGCTGTTAGTAAGCCTTACTGTAACTGAACATCTTTAACAAATGCTACCTAAGAGAGTTCCTTCTTGGAACTGAAAGTAGAACACTACTACAATTCTAATTTACTTAAAGTAAAATGAAGGATTAGATCAGTTTGGCAGCCATGCTAAGGATTTACTATTTGTTGTGGTAACAATTTACAACAAAATTCAGGCTGTAAAATATCATTAAAATCGGGTTTAATCAGGATTAACACACATTGGGGGGTGGGGAATGCATTAAGTCTCTGTGTCACCTTTTAGCATTTGGGTCTGAGTTTCACATGACAACAATAGCCCTTGGATTCCAGTAGGTTTCAATAAATATGCTTCTATTGATCCAACATAGACATCCTCTTTACAACAGCAGCATCTAAAACAAGTGTTTATGTTTATCAAAGGAGCACGTCCTTGGGTTATTTTGGGTTTGTTTTAATTTGCTTGTCCCCTGACCCTCCTGCTTATTTCCTCTGGCAATAGCTATTCCTAGTCCATAACTGTGCTCTGAACACAAAGGAACTCTGCTCGTAGCTGTGATTTCAGAAGTGTAAATCTGTGATAATAAATATCCTAAAGCAAAGAGACTACAGATATTAAGCTTTTTGTCTAGTGGTTAGTAGTAACAGTGGTTTGAAAAAATATATACAAATTAGAGGAATGTTTTTTGGTAAATATTCTTTTTTGCTTTTCCTGTTTCCTTGTGGCACAGTTGGAAGCAGGAAGCTCTTTCTGAGTTTTGAGCTGCAGTAGTCCAAAGGATATCCTTGTCTCTCTCCACCTCTATAAATAAAATCGGAAAACTTTTACCCTGCCTTTAAAAATCCATATGTGTAACTTCTAGGCTGTTTACTTGAAGAGTTAGTGCTGCTTGTAACCATTTGATCTGTTTGCCATAACTTGGAATTTAGAAATATTACCCAGTGATATTTGGTGGGGTCTCTGATAAACATTAGGCATCCCACTACACAGGACCTCCCAGCACACAGACACTGATTCTGGATGGCTGATTACTTATTCCAGTTACGTAACTCTAGCTGTAAAGGGAAGTATTTTAGAAAGACCAGATTTCGGTTAAAAAGCAAAAACTTGCTTTTATTTCACAGCACTGAACGATTCTGGAGCCTCTTACTTTTCTCTTACACTTGGAAAACTTTCCAGGATGCATACTATCATAACATAACCCATTATTTGTGGGGGTAGGATGAGCTGAAATAACACTTCCCTGCCTTGTTCAGTAAAGTACAATGCCTTAACAATAGTCTAATTTTGGTTTAAGCTTCCAGGGATTTTTCTTTTAATGAAGATTTCTTTCTAGAACATCTGCTTAATCACTCAGACCAGTTTGCTGCAAGCCTGCACTAAGTGAATGGAAATATGTGATTTCAAGGAGGAGTGGTATCAGCTGGGGTGTAACTGTTGAACACAGGTTCCCAATTCCTTCAGGAAAATGTTGGAGTGCTCAGATAGGAATCACAAGAATGAGGGGAGGATGTCAGGCTTCATATAAAACTCGAGAGGTTCAATCCATTTACTTTATCATGTGTAGGCTAAAGGTGTTTTTTTCAATCATGTCTTGACAATGGAAACATCTCCAATTGATTAATTAAATGTAGAACACAATTCATTGCCTGCAGTTTGAAGCTAATCACAGAGATAAGGTACAGATTTTCTGTAAATGACAGTAATTAACTTTTACAGTGACTTAGGACTAGATTTCTTCATTACGGGAAATGCATAAATCAAAGTTGATTTTTGTTTTCCAAACATTTATATTTTATATCTATTTACAACACAAATCAGGAAACTCTTATTTTCTCTTGTGGAGATGATCAGGCCGTCAGAACACCAGTACAATTCCTGGTTCTAAATAAATGTTCTGCTATTTGAACAAGAGTGAGTGAAAGTTTGGCTATGCTGAGTTCAGTGGAAGTACTGTCACTAATTTAAATTATACTGCAGCTTAACAACAATTTATTTGCCTGGGTGATCTGAGCACCCAGCAGCAATTCTGGATTATGAATTAGGATTATGAGTTGTTTCACTGGGAGAGGAAATCAAGGTTTCACTCCTCTGCAAACAGGGAAGCTGGAGGCTGTGTTCAGCCATGCTGCTGGCCGTGGTTCATGAGCTGTATGTGATCCAGAACATCCATTTGGGGCTTCTGAGACAGGAAGCATGAACAGTAGCATCAGCAGATGGAGGTGTCTGATTTTGGGCAGGCTGTCTGCAGACTCAGAGTGTGTATATTACCTCAGCAGAGCAACACAATGGTATATAGGATGCCATAGGCTGGAAATTTCTATGGTAAAATTTTCCAGCACTCTTCCTGTTGAAGAGTGATGTTACCTTTCCTGTCAGCACAGACAAGTCCTGGTCTATCAACACTGTCACTGCTGTCCCAGTGGGCAATGTGGCTCATACTGACTGTTGGGCGTAGCTTGAAGTGTGGCTGCTTGCTGAGATAAGATTGAGGAGCAGAACTCTGAATCATTAATTTAGGCCTCAGAGTTTGACTTTGCTACCTGCAGTGAAGGATGACTTCGTGTATCTTCCTTGATTGAGATGTGGCTACAGAAGAATTCAGAAATTGTTTGCAGTCTCTTTGCCAAAGGGATGGGGGCATTCATAGGGAACAGAAAAGGACCAAGGAAATAAAATAATTTTCTTCCAAATGAATTGAATTTATTCAGAAGATGTTTGTGTCACAGATGTTCTAGTTATCATCCAAACAAAACATTCTCTGTAGCTGTTCTGTTTTCCACCTGCTGCCCAGATAGTTTAGGAGGAATGCAGAAACTTCCATTGCCCCTTTGTCTGAACAACACCGCTGTCCCAGGCAAACACTCCCACTCACTTAATTCCTGCTAAGGGCTCAGAACATTACCTGCATTCTTTGCCTTTTTTTTCCCCCAAACTTGTGGGATTTTTTTTCTTCTGGACATTTATTTTTCACCTTTGGAGCATGTGAAGTGATTCTGCTCCTCTGATGCTTTGAAAAACTGCTGCATGTGCTGAAAGGCACCAGCTCTGGTTGCTGTTCCTTGTGTCATATGTAGCCCAAACACATGCTAAGGAATAGCTTTGCCTAAGGAGTTTTACCTTAAGGCAGAGGAAGAAAGGAAGAATACAAAGCTGTGACATCGTGTCATCTACCCACCAGTTCACAATGGGGAGCAGATTAAGCCTGGTGGCTTCTCTAAAACATCATTGTTACTGAGTCAGAAATAAAATTGAATCATACTTCAGGGAGAAGGTATACCAGGCATTGGAACAGTCTTAACTCTCTGTGTCTGCTTGGTTCACCAAGAGTTTGAATCAACAGCAGATTGTACTGCAGAAGATTTAGGAGCACTTGTATTTTTATCTCATTCACCAGAATGTTGTTTAAGGAGTTTCAGCTCTGCAATGCTGTTAGTGGCTGACTTCATGTAGTTACATCCAGAGCACTGAGGAGGTATCTCAGCTTCCAGAGCATGGCTTGTGTAGCCCAGCATCAGGTTTTCTGGCAAGACTGATCTGAGTGATGAACAACAAATGCCAGCTGATCAGAAAGAGTAGAAAAACTTGTGGTTTAGCTTTTCCTTGGTGCTCTGTATCCTTTTGGCATAGGTTTGGTGTCAGACTCTTAAATCTACAGGGATGGGGGAAAGGGGAAGCAAGGCATGTATCTATAGGGGCAAACCCCAAAAATGATGAATGGAGATGGAAAGGAGTATGACAGAGCGGTGATGCTTTCTAATAGTTAAAACCAACTTATTTTGGATGCAGTAGCCTTTTTCTCTGCCTGAAAAAACCAAAACCCACCTTGCACAGAACAGTCAGGCCTTTTGTTTAGATAGGAAATGCAAACTGCATCTCATGTTAAGGCTGAATTGCTGGGGAGAAAAAAAGAGCCCAGTTTGGCTGGGCTTAAGGGCAGGAGACCAGTGTTTGTTTCTGCCCTCTCAGCTGCAGTTAGATCCTGGGAATGGGGAGACCTAAATTAAAAGGGGCTGGTGGCTGGTAGTTTGCTTTGTTTCTAGACTTGAATATAAAACCATCCTGATAATATGTATACAACTTCCTTCTCTTCTTCTTTCTTCTTGCAGCAGAAGTAGCTCTATCCCAAGCAAAAACAATGTTTCATCCTGTCAGAGTTGGGTGGAAAGGGGAGTAGGGGATAAAACATGAAAACAATTAAAAATGTTTATTTTTAATAGTGTCTGGCAGTAGTCAGAGTTTTTAAAACTATAAATAAACAAAGGTCACAGTCAATGATGAGAAACATATGCCATGCACATGTTTTTGAAACTATAGATAAGGAAAACAGATAATAACAGTATTATATAGACAGCTCTTTATAAGAAGACTCATCAAAACTTCCATTGCAGTTTTCAGTAGTACCCAGAAACAGTTGCATCCCTTGGCCTATTCCCAGCAAAGAATGTAAAATGGAGGTATCTGTATCCTGTTCCTGTGCTTGTATGACCACTGTTGGATTTCAGCTTCTTTTCTTTTTATATCACTTTATTCACTTTGGGGATGGGAGTCGCTGTGTCGGGAGAAGGTGTGCACAATTAGTAGGGCTCAGATTGCTCTGCCGGCCTGCAGCTTCTTCTGTGACAGAGCAGCATCCATAAATCCGCTCATCTGTGAGGTGCTGTGCTCAGTGATGGACCAGCACAAAAGATCTGGCAAAGAGAACAATAACTAAATTTCTGATGTTTGAGTGAAGAGGAGGGCATCTTAAGGCCTAACATCAATCCAGAAGTGGAAGCTGGTGTACACCACAGTCAGCAACCCTCTCTGTGTCGCTGGGAATGGGTGCAGGGACAAAGCTCCAGTTATCCCAGCTATTTATGTGCACTTGCTCTTGGCAATCTTCCTTTGGAATGCTGTTTGTAGAAGGTTTCATACTTTTCTATTAAGCTTCTTAAAGGCACATTGTGCACTTACAAAAAATCCATATCCATCTGGTGAGGAATGTTTCCTGACTCAGTGAACACCACTTGCATTCCTACTGGTACAGTTCTGGACTGTGATTCATTATTCCTGATGCCCTTGCATATTAAGAGAGTTCATTAGGAAACAGGGTGGGAGAACAGTGCAATTGTCAAGAAGATGACAAGTTCACTTATTCTCAGGAATTGGAAGTCCTCGTTAGAAACCAACCCCCACTAGGCTGCTTTATGGTAGGTTCGGTGTCTGTCTGACACCAGTGTGACACAGACCTTTATGAACAGGAGATAGAAATTGTTTCTGTGATCACAGAACCATAGAATAATCTGAGTTGGAAGAGACCTTTAAAGGGCATCTAGTCCAACTCTCTGGCAATGAACAGGGACACCTACACCCAGAACAGGTGCTCAGAGCCTGTTTTTGCCAGTTATTTTCCTGTATATTATCTTTATTCAAATAGTACTTTTTTTAAAGTCACAGTTGTTTAAGCAATTTATAATTGTTTTCACAGTGGCCTGTTTGGATGTTAGCTTTGCTGTTGCCTTGCAACTCTCAAATCTAGTATTTCAGCATCAAGTACAGATATCATAAGATTCTGACATAGGTGGGATCCTTTAAAAGTGAAAATATTTGTGTGAATAATCTGTATTACGCTTACAAGCTATTAAGATTTGTAGATATGTATGCTTTTTATTCTCCATGCTTGTAACACTACTTTTTAATTGGCTTTTTTCCTTCTCTCTGACATTTGCTGTTGCTGTTTGTAGTGCTGTGGTTGTCAGTACATTGATTTGTTTAAACGCTAAAGGTTTTCTTTTCTCAAAGTAGCAAGATGAATGCCATAAAAGAGCAAAACTCAACTTCTCCAAAAATGCATAGAATGAATAAAAGCAAACTCAAGGATTATTGGCAACTCTAGAGAGATATTGGACATAGAGGGAAGATGGCGTCTAGCTGATATGAGAGAGTGTCAGTTTCTAACCCAGCTTTGAGTTGAGGAAGAGAATTGTTTTGAGGAAAATATGAGCACTCCAAAGGGACTTGAAAGAAACAATATGTAATAGCAACTGACACAATTTCAAGCGGCTTGAAGTAGGAAACGATATGAAAATGGGAATATGCAGACAGGAAATAATAGATGTGACTTTCTGTGTGTAAGGCAACAGGGACATAAATTTGTTTTGACAAAAGGAATTTTAGAGAAAGATGGAGGAGTGCTAGAATTCAGTTAGACTGAGGGATTATTGATATTAGTGCAGTCTTGCACAGCTGTTTGTGGTAATTGAATTTGTTGGCTTTTCATGTTAGGATTTCTATCAGTTTGGCCAGGAAAAGATGAATCTATTAAAATTCTCTGCAAGTTCCAGCCTTGATGTAGTTTATTTCTTTAAACTCTTCATGTATAAATAAGAGTTCTCACTTAGTCATTGTCATTTTTTCTGTATCTTCATTTTTTTTTCCATTTAAAAATAAATTAAAACCAGTAGATATGTTTGAAATCTCTACTGTGCTACAGTTGGCATTCAGATAAGATATGACATAACTGAGTGACAAGGACAAAATGTAACAGGCAACACACCATTTGACTATCTTTAAGCATTTATTTCATAACGGGATTCTTATTTTTAATCATTAATCATTTTTCATCATTAATTTTTAAGTATTTCAGATTATAAGTTACTTTCCCATGTATTTTCCTTTTCTACTGTGAGTAGCAAGCAGTGAAAGAAATACAAGTTATGCTAATAATGTAATTTTAATTT